>JALHLI010000014.1:5028682-5158021 GCA_023349425.1 Anthopleura sola | reverse complement strand
GAAATCAATCGGACTCTCGGAAATGCGATTTCAGAGGTTTGAGAGGCATAAGACTTACTTCAAAAGTCAAATATTCCTTTTGGTTAACCCACCCCCTCCCCCATCAAATATCAAATGGTCCGCCCCCCTAAATTTTTGGTTATCATAAAAATAACATTTTATTTGACTTCTGGGAGTCTGGATGAAGGCAAATGAGTTATAAATTTCATATATAATCGCGACCACGGGTCTAAACTCAGAGTGAAATGAGCAATTAATCGCTGTGGTTCTGTCAATAAAGTTCTTATTTAGGGTCTGTTATGTCTGAGATGAATCTATGTGTAGTTCAACGCACACCAAGATGAGTTGTACATGCTTGACGTATAATTTGATAGCTTTGAAGCTTTGAAGATTACCGTCTGTTATGACATTATCTCTAAAAGTATTCTAATAACTAAGTACCAAAAGCAGTTAGGGTTATTTACACTTGGCTCCACACTCAAAGCATTTTCTAATTTTCCGCCATAAAATCCATATATAATATTTCATTCGACAAAATTCACTTTATTTGCTTTTAAAAATATAAATGATTTCAATAAAACAGAATGATTATATATATGTGATGCTAAGGAAAAGTCATTGTTGACGGTGAAGGACACCTTTTTGATGAAGGCCGTAAAATATATTTTAGTTCGGCGCACTTCAAAAATTCAATTCCGATCCATTAAAGCCATTATTTTCCTTAACAGTTCCAATCCAGACACCAATGAATAACAAATCATCAAATCAAATCAGGGTGGGGATCGGGGTGTTGATACTTAAGGTGGGGGGGGGGGGGGGGGATTAATATTTTGAACTTAATTTTTTTCGTCAATCTCTTGCCAAATATAGTTTTCTAGTCAAGACTCAGGGATCCAGCTTTTTCTACCTTTTTGTACGTATACGTCTCAAATGAGTCGCTTACAATATAATTCTCAAGTTTAATTTTTACCATATAATGAAGAGTAGGACGTAGGGAGGGAGGGAGGGAGGGATGGAGGGAGGGATCGAACCATCTTTAACAAAACATAACATTAAGACCACCAAAATAGAAAGGATCAGGATTGGCTAACATAAAGATTTGTTCACAGACAAGTCTAAAATTCGTGTTTGAGTTTTTTCTGTCTTTATTCCATAGCGTCCAGTGAGTTTTACCACAAGCTGTTGTTCTGTTGACGTCTGTACACGAGTATCGAAGAGGAAAAACATTTCAAATGAAAGTCTTGAGTTTTGTGCTGATTTTGATCGGCTTGTTTCTTGTCAGTGAAGGGAAACAAGTCACCAAAACCAAACAACATGACGATGTCTACAACCATTACTATTTTGGAGGTGCCGCTAATTCCAAGCAGTTTTCTGGTGCCCTGAAAGTCATAAAGGAGAAATTGAACACCATCATGGAAAAAATGGGAACACCCTTAAACAAAACTGGTTCTACAGCTAGTGCAAAAGGAGGTACGTAGGTGGTTTTCACTGTTGGAAAATATACGTTAAGAAATTCTATCGTATGAAGTTGCAGCAGGAAATCGAAGAGAATTTTAAAAATTAACTATTGTTTTATTTTCAGTGCCCAAAAATTGTGCTGAAGTTCTTAGAAGAGGTGGGAAGGAAAGTGGTGTTTACACAGTTGATCCTGATCGCAAAGGACCATTCAAGGTAATTTTGTCAATGTGGATACGATACGACACAACACAACACATTGCAACGCAACGCAACGCAACGCAACGCAACGCAACGCAACGCAACGCAACGCAACGCAACGCAACGCAACGCAACGCAACGCAACGCAACGCAACGCAACGCAACGCAACGCAACGCAACGCAACGCAACGCAACGCAACGCAACGCAACGCAACGCAACGCAACGCAACGCAACGCAACGCAACGCAACGCAACGCAACGCAACGCAACGCAACGCAACGCAACGCAACGCAACGCAACGCAACGCAACGCAACGCAACGCAACGCAACGCAACGCAACGCAACGCAACGCAACGCAACGCAACGCAACGCAACGCAACGCAACGCAACGCAACGCAACGCAACGCAACGCAACGCAACGCAACGCAACGCAACGCAACGCAACGCAACGCAACGCAACGCAACGCAACGCAACGCAACGCAACGCAACGCAACGCAACGCAACGCAACGCAACGCAACGCAACGCAACGCAACGCAACGCAACGCAACGCAACGCAACGCAACGCAACGCAACGCAACGCAACGCAACGCAACGCAACGCAACGCAACGCAACGCAACGCAACGCAACGCAACGCAACGCAACGCAACGCAACGCAACGCAACGCAACGCAACGCAACGCAACGCAACGCAACGCAACGCAACGCAACGCAACGCAACGCAACGCAACGCAACGCAACGCAACGCAACGCAACGCAACGCAACGCAACGCAACGCAACGCAACGCAACGCAACGCAACGCAACGCAACGCAACGCAACGCAACGCAACGCAACGCAACGCAACGCAACGCAACGCAACGCAACGCAACGCAACGCAACGCAACGCAACGCAACGCAACGCAACGCAACGCAACGCAACGCAACGCAACGCAACGCAACGCAACGCAACGCAACGCAACGCAACGCAACGCAACGCAACGCAACGCAACGCAACGCAACGCAACGCAACGCAACGCAACGCAACGCAACGCAACGCAACGCAACGCAACGCAACGCAACGCAACGCAACGCAACGCAACGCAACGCAACGCAACGCAACGCAACGCAACGCAACGCAACGCAACGCAACGCAACGCAACGCAACGCAACGCAACGCAACGCAACGCAACGCAACGCAACGCAACGCAACGCAACGCAACGCAACGCAACGCAACGCAACGCAACGCAACGCAACGCAACGCAACGCAACGCAACGCAACGCAACGCAACGCAACGCAACGCAACGCAACGCAACGCAACGCAACGCAACGCAACGCAACGCAACGCAACGCAACGCAACGCAACGCAACGCAACGCAACGCAACGCAACGCAACGCAACGCAACGCAACGCAACGCAACGCAACGCAACGCAACGCAACGCAACGCAACGCAACGCAACGCAACGCAACGCAACGCAACGCAACGCAACGCAACGCAACGCAACGCAACGCAACGCAACGCAACGCAACGCAACGCAACGCAACGCAACGCAACGCAACGCAACGCAACGCAACGCAACGCAACGCAACGCAACGCAACGCAACGCAACGCAACGCAATATAAGTAAACCGTTTTCTAGTTAGATTTAAATTTCCTAGTTAGATATATATTTGCTTTTGTAATATAAGTTTAAACACCAAGTATTTCTGTGATGTTTATTTTCTAGGTTTATTGTGACCAGAAGACTAGTGGAGGTGGATGGACAACCTTCCAAAAGAGACAAGACGGTTCAGTCAACTTCTATCTAGGATGGGCTGACTACAAGAACGGTTTTGGTGACCTGAAAGGCGAGTTCTGGTTGGGACTGGATAAAATCAACCGGCTGACCCATCAGACTCGTAACCATCTTCGTGTTGACCTACAAGACATCAAGGGGAAGAGCGCGTATGCTGAGTACGACTACTTTGCTGTGAGCAGTGAAAGAAACAAGTACAGACTGAGTCTTGGGACTTATTCAGGTGAGCGAAATAACTAAATTCTCACAGACATTCTCGCTTTTGCAGAATTCCCCCCGAATAATCAAAAAAATATATACCCGCTATTCTCCTTTCTTCTGGTTTTCTTGCAAATCCGCACAGAGATCCACTGACAACTGCGAATACTCCAGTCAATATTGATAAGAAACAAAACCTAATTTCAAGGCTATCCCCCTCCCTTCTCTACCACCTTTAGTGTCAATCAAAACTGTCTACTGGAATGGACTTTGAACGACTTCTTTTTGTTGTTTATCACGCAGGTACTGCTGGTGACTCGCTGTCTCTACATCGTGGTATGGCCTTCACCACCAAAGATCGTGACAATGATATTTATAAGACCAACTGTGCAATAATCTACAAGGGAGCCTGGTGGTACAAAAGCTGTTATCACTCTAACCTCAACGGGTTGTACCAGCACGGGAAAAATATAGCTACAGGAGTTGTCTGGTATAACTGGAAAAAAAACCACTACTCTGCTAAGAAAGCCGAAATGAAGATGAGACCTGCATAAGATACGAGCCAAATACTTCTTGCCGTACCAGTCTAAATTTCACCGAAAAGTTACGAACCGAGCTCGTTAGTATAGAAGTTAAGAACTTGTTAATCATGAAGAATGTCATAGATTAAGTCCATTAGCATCAAAACATGAGTAACGGTCGTTCAGTTTGTAGAGTTAAAATACGCTAACTGGCATGAGAAATCTTGTAGAATTTAAAAAGTTCATTAAAATACTGCAGCATGGAATATATATTCAAGTGTGGTTGATTGATTTCAAATAAGAAAGCATTGCCAAGTTAAATTTTTGGTATCAGAAAGCGACGATACCAATGGATATGGCAGCATTATAAAATGATAAAATGAGCCCCAGAAATGGAAAGAACACCATGACATATATTTGTAAAATGTTTCAACTAACATTTTCAGACCGTGTCTCGATCATCTTGGGAAAAACATTCTTTGTTTGAGTTTCATCCACATGAATATTTCTACCAAAAAAAAAAGAGGGAAAAAGTAAGCCCTCGGGGGGTCTCCCATATATGGAAGGACGGGGATGCTCGTCGGACATTTTGAAAATGACCCCTAAAAGGTACGAACATCTCGTTCTCATAGAAATATCTTAAAGATCGATCCCCGGCCAATATGTTTTGTATTAGTGCTATCTGGCTTTCTGAAACACCCTTCTATCCTTCTATCAATCGAAACCTAAATTCTGAATACAGATTTAATCCTTTACTTACAAAGGGATTTCATGCTGATGTTTATCAACTGATTAATTTTATATTCATCACGAAAAAAAGCACACTTTTTCAAGCGGCTCATCCGTAATTCTTAGAAGGGTTATATTTTCATTCTCCTTAAAAAGACTTCTTAACTAGTAAGTACCGATCAAATTGTATCTTTATTTATTGTATAGTTGTTATAATTCCGATCAAACACTCTCAATTATTTCCTCTTTTTTGCTATCGCTATGGAAACGACCATAACCCACTGCGCGCACTATAATACGGCCATGCATCGGCCGGTCAATTTGTCTCGACGACGATTCCCCGAATGTTATTGAAAACAAACTACTTGTAAAACTAACTTGTGCACACTAAGATTTTACAAATTCATACTGTTTGATTGCATTTTGTATCAGTTTTTGTTCCAATACTGGTAATTTGTTGTGATAAGATCCATCGTATTGTTTGTGAAGCAAAATATGAATAACTGTTTCATCAATAGACCCGTCACAGCAGGGACCACAGAGGGGGTGAGCTGTAGGCTCAAAAAACACGTCAAAGTTCGTGTTCAATTTTCCGCATTTTGTCGCAACAAAGGGATTTATTTTTACCTCGTGAGCCTTTTAGAATTAAATTCAAAATCATAAGATATCTTAAATAAAGATTTTTTGATATTTTTTATCGTTATTCGGCCAAGACGACTGACTTGCCCAGCTTTCTGAACTGATAACTCTTCTAGCCAATTGTATAACTAAGTACAAGGAAGTGTATTCCCGTCATTGAACACAGATTTAATTCTTTATTTACAAATTGCTGGATTCATCCCCATGCTGTTTTTCAACAGATACATTTTATATTTGACACAAACAGTCAGGCGAAGGAGAGGGGGAGGGGAGGGACAAGAATGGATTATAATTTAATGTAAACAACACTGTTTGGTTTGGCAAGAGACATCTCAATTGAGAGTGAATTCAGTTATAAATTTCTTGCAGTACTTTTGCGATGCAGGTGCATTGCAGTAGCTGATGTATCTGCTCTGAAAAGAGGATACTGATTTCAATAATCAAAAAAAGAGATTTTTAAGTAATTTATGTGAAAGATATATATGAAAAGAAAAATGAACGCACCGTTGCCCTCAAGTTTATCAGCCAATGACTATTATACGAGCTATCGACGTAAAGTATAGGGACGCTTCACCTTTCATATCAAATTAGAGATTCTTAAATAACCGTTTAATATGAATTGTGTTCGTTCGTTCGTTCGTTCTTTCATTATTTGTTGTTTTTTTTTCCTTTCTTGATCTTGTTGATGCCTTTTTGCTGATCAACACCCAGACACACTAGCGTAGGGAGGGGGGACGTGCCCCCCCCCCCTAAATTTTTGGTAAATAGGTAATCTTGTTTTTTGTTTTTTTTTTGTTTTTTTTTTGTACTTGGTGCTCCCAACATTTTCTAGAGAAAGTTTTATTCCCTATTTCGCCGTAAATATCGCGGGTTTTTTTGTTTTTTATTTTGCTCCGGCGATTTTTGGCGGAGGTGCCCCCCCCCCCCCCTCTCCCAGAACCTTGGTCGTCGCTACGTCCTTGCCCAGACATCTAGCTCCTTCTACCTTTTGTCCAGAATTAGATATTATGTAAAGGAGGACGGATGGAGCTACAAGAAAAAAACAACATTGATTCCATAACAATAGAAAGGATCAAGATTGGCTGACCGAAAGATTTGTTCAAAATCAAGTCTAAAATTCGTGTTTGAGTTTTTCCTATATTAATTCCACAGCATCCAGTGAGTTCTACCACAAGCTGTTGTCCTGTTGACTGTAGACGAGTATCGAAGAGGAAAAACACTTGAAATGAAAGTCTTGAGTTTTGTGCTGATTTTGATCGGTTTGTTTCTTGTCAGTAGTGAGGGAAAACAAGTCACCAAAACCAAAAAACATGGCAATGTCTATAACTTTAATTGTTTCAGGGGTGCCGGTAATTCCAAGAAGCTTTTTGGTGTCCTTAAAAACATCGAAGAGAAATTGAATACCATGATGAAAAAATTGGGAGCATCTAATAATGGTTCTAGTAACAAAGGAGGTATCTTGATCAACTTCATTTAGATATATATCATTCATTATATTGCTAATATTGAAGTCTTCGTATTATTTGTAGTGTATCATGACGTAAAAATTCGATTAATATCGTTCTCAGTGCCCAAGAATTGTGCTGAAGTTTTTAGAAGAGGCGGAAAGAAAAGTGGTGTTTACACAGTCGATCCTGATGGCAAAGGACCATTCAAGGTAATATCTTAAAGTTGAATACAACACAACACAATAAAATAAAAAAGGGTCGCGGTAAAAAGATGAAACTAAAACGGCGGAAAGCGGACAGAGCTGAATTCAATAAATTTCATTATACTCCAATTTTCGTACTAGAATCAACATGAATTGAAATTCAATATATTTGTTTTTTAAGGGAGTAGATTCAACTTTTCAACAATTCAATACTAATTTACCTTGAGGGTCGCGGTAAAAAGCTGAAACTGAAACTTCAGAAATACTCATGTGTTACGTTATATCCGTGACATACAAATTACTAAATAGCACAAAATAGTGCTAATTTGTCTAATGTCACGCGATATGTGACGTCCAAGTACCAAAAATGACAGAATTAAAGAGAAAAGTTTTCGGAATACAGAAAGTCGTTCATTGGATGAAAAACAAGTTAACCTTAAATTATAGGTTTCCCGGAGTCAAAAAAGCAGTACAATAGAACGCGTGAACGAAGTTTTATGGATATTTAGAGTTTAAAATCCCTAGATATGTTTAAAGTTTACTCATGTCCGGTTTTTAAAAAAATCATATGTTTTGGATTGATATGATGTCGATTCTTCTTCGTAAAACATGAGTATTTCTGAAGTTTCAAAAATTCATGTTGATTCTCTCACAAAAAAATTAATATCATAAAATGTATTGAATTTTCGCTTTTTCCGCTCTTTCTTCCGCTTTCCGTCGTTTCAGTTTCAGATTTTTACCGCGACCCTCAAGGTAAATTAGTAAAGTTGAATCATACTCCCTTAAAAAAAAACAAGATTTTATGTGATGTTTCCTCTTCTAGGTTTACTGTGACCAGAAGACTAGTGGAGGTGGATGGACAGTCTTCCAAAAGAGACAAGACGGTTCAGTCAACTTCTATCGAGGTTGGGCTGACTACAAGAACGGTTTTGGTGACCTGAAAGGCGAGTTCTGGTTGGGATTGGATAAAATCAACCGGCTGACCCATCAGACTCGTAACCGTCTTCGTGTTGACCTACAAGACACCAAGGGGAAGAGCGCGTATGCTGAGTACGACTCCTTTGCTGTGACCAGTGAAAGAAACAAGTACAGACTGAGTATTGGGACTTACTCAGGTAACAGGAAATTGTACATTTAATCGACTGCTAGCAGCCGACCGTACGCATAATGAACAATTAAGTAATCGTCTTCATGCATATTTTGCATATTTTCATGCATGGACTCCAAACCTTCAGTTCTTTTTTTTTTTTAATCCTTCAGGAACTGCTGGTGACTCGTTGGCAATTCATCGTGGTATGGCCTTCTCCACCAAAGATCGTGACAATGATACTTCTAAGACCAACTGTGCTGTCTCATACAAGGGAGCCTGGTGGTATACGAGTTGTCACTCCTCTAACCTGAACGGGCTGTACCACCACGGTAAACACAAGTCCTATGCTGATGGAGTCAACTGGAGTTCGTGGAAAGGATATAACTACTCCGCTAAGAGAGCCGAGATGAAAATAAGACCAGTGTAATTACAAGTACTTCTATTCGTGTCGTAACATTGGTTGATTAGATTTCCCCAAAAAAGTAATGAATCAAGCTCTCTTATCATTGAAAGATCTTGTTATAGTTTCTCTTATAAAGGCCATGACAGTCACGCATTATTTGTAAACCTTAAAATACCCTAGTTGAGATGAGAAATCTTGTAGAATTTAAAAAGTAAAAAATAAAATACTGCAGCATGGAACATGGTAGTTGATTGATGTCAAATGAGAAAGTATTGCCAAGTTGTTTTCTATTGTTGTATCCAGCTGATCTGAGAAAAAATGTTAACCAATCAGAAATGAGAAAATTTGCAAAAACTGAGGTGTTACCGTACTCCAGGTGTCCGGTTAATGGTCCGCGGAGCAGGGAGGGGGGCTGGGGGCTATAGCCCCCCAATAATGGGAGCATGCCCCCAAACCCCCTAGGTCTTCCAGTATTTGGTAGTCGTTAGCTCCCCCAATCAAAATTATTAGCCCCCCCCCCCCCCCCAATCAAAATTATGCTCCGCGGTCCCTGCGGGGGCGGTTTGCACGCCGGAACCGACTAATCACAGCGCGCATCCTAAGTCTCTTCCTAATACAACAAAACGCGTTTCCAAAAATTTAGAGAAAAAAAGTTGAAGTGTACGTAATGTATGAAAAAGTAAAGTAAATCTTTGCGATCCATCTCCTCAAATTCTGTGAGATATATGACTTATAAGACTTGGCCGAGGGCCCCTCGAATTACAACAACAATCTTTTTTGCGCTTAGTTTTTCGTACAGCTGGATTAGATAAGAAAATACTGCATGCTTCTTCGCTAGTTTGTTTAGGTATTGTTGAGGTGTCACCCTTAGTAGCCTACTCGCTACAATTATAAGAAAACACTGCATGCTTCTTTGCTATTTTGTTTAGGTATTGTTGAGGTGTCACCCTTAGTAGCTTACTCGCTACAATTATAAGAAAACACTGCATGCTTCTTTGCTATTTTGTTTAGGTATTGTTGAGGTGTCACCCTTAGTAGCCTACTCGCTACAATTATAAGAAAACACTGCATGCTTCTTTGCTATTTTGTTTAGGTATTGTTGAGGTGTCACCCTTAGTAGCCTACTCGCTACAATTATAAGAAAACACTGCATGCTTCTTCGCTATTTTGTTTAGGTATTGCTGAGGTGTCACCCTTAGTAGCCTACTAAGGTTACTCTGTGCTCTGGATATTTTCTGTGGTGTCAGTATGAATTTGACATGTCTGAATAAGCGTTTGAGCAATTTTCGCAGGCTTCACGACACCTCAGTCTGCAGTGACATCATTTCTACGTCACTACTTCAGAGCTGGATGGTATGTGTAACATCATGATATGACTAAGAGAGTTTCAGTAACCGTGAGATAAACGGAAACAATTAATGAACACAAGATACGAGCCGACAGTTCCAACTTATATGAACTTTCCCAACATTACCACAAGCTTGGGACAACTTTTTCACTGTTTTACTGCTATTGACGAACCATGGATACAGACACTTGATTAATAATTTCCAAATGGCTGCTACGAACAATGGATGTTCAGATGCCACGAATTAGGTTACCAACAAACATCAAATCGTGTTTTAACAAGTTGTGTCAATAAATTATGGTTTGTTTAGTTAACTAAGTGTGAAGCACCATAAAACTCATAACTAAGGGACAGATCATTTGATATTTGATGGGGGAGGGGGGGGGGGGGTGGTCCAATTCTAAGTTTGATCGAATGTTGAACGATATTATTTTACTGTGTCCAATGCTTGCATGATATTTTTTTTGATAGTAAATAAATTAATACAGAATGATTGTCCAATTTTTCATTGGCAGTCTATATGCCGAAAATACAAAGTATAGTTATCAGACATTACTACCAACGAGTGGATAGTTACATAGCAAGTTGGTCAACGGAATGCCAAAAATCCAGACGGATGCAGAGTTTTCGTAGGCTGAAGCAACTAGAGGGGTTGGGGACATGCTCCCCCGAAAATTGTTCAAATCAGTCGGACTCTCGGAAATGTGATTTCAGCGGTTTGAGAGGCATAAGACTTACTTCAAAAGTCAAATATTCCATTTGGCTAACCCACCCCCTCCCCCATCAAATATCAAATGGTCTGTCCCCCTAAATTTTCGGTTATCATAAAAATAACATCTTATTTGACTTCTGGGAGTCTGGATGAAGGCAAATGAGTTATAAATTTCATATATAATCGCGACCACGGGTCTAAACTTAGAGTGAAATGAGCAATTAATCGCTGTGGTTCTGTCAATAAAGTTCTTATTTAAAGTCTGTTATGTCTGAGATGAATCTATGTGTAGTTCAACGCACACCAAGATGTCTTGAGTTGTACATGCTTGACGTATAATTTGATAGCTTTGAAGATTATCGTCTGTTATGACATTATCTCTAAAAGTGTTCTAATAACTAAGTACCAAAAGCAGTTAGGGTTATTTACCATTGACTCCACACTTAAAGCATTTATAATTTTGCGCCATAAAATCCATAAATAATATTTCATTCGACAAAATTCACTATATTTGCTCTCAAAAATATAAATGATTTCAATAAAACAGAATGATTATATATATATGATGCTAAGGAAAAGGCATTGTTGACGGTGAAGGACACATTTTTGATGAAGGCCGTAAAATATATTTTAGTTCGGCGCACTTCAAAAATTCAATTCCGATCCATTAAATCCATTATTTTCCTTAATAGTTCGAGTACAGACACCAATGAATAACAAATCATCAAATCAAATCTGGGTGGGGATCGGGGTGTTGATACTTAAGGTGGGGGGGGGGGGGATTAATATTTTGAACTTAATTTTTTTCGTCAATCTCTTGCCAAATATAGTTTTGTAGTCAAGACTCAGGGATCTAACTTTTTCTACCTTTTTGTAGGTACGTCTCAAATGAGTCGCTTACAATATAATTATTGAGTTTAATTTTTACCATATAATGAAGAGTAGGACGTAGGGAGGGAGGGAGGGAGGGATGGAGGGAGGGATCGAACCATCTTTAACAAAACATAACATTAAAACCACCAAAATAGAAAGGATCAGGATTGGCTAACATAAAGATTTGTTCACAGACAAGTCTAAAATTCGTGAGGAAAAACACTTGAAATGAAAGTCTTGAGTTTTGTGCTGATTTTGATCGGCTTGTTTCTTGTCAGTGAAGGGACACAAGTCACCAAAACCAAACAACATGACGATGTCTACAACCATTACTATTTTGGAGGTGCCGCTAATTCCAAGCAGTTTTCTGGTGCCCTGAAAGTCATAAAGGAGAAATTGAACACCATCATGGAAAAAATGGGAACACCCTTAAACAAAACTGGTTCTACAGCTAGTGCAAAAGGAGGTACGTAGGTGGTTTTCACTGTTGGAAAATATACGTTAAGAAATTCTATCGTATGAAGTTGCAGCAGGAAATCGAAGAGAATTTTAAAAATTAACTATTGTTTTATTTTCAGTGCCCAAAAATTGTGCTGAAGTTCTTAGAAGAGGTGGGAAGGAAAGTGGTGTTTACACAGTTGATCCTGATCGCAAAGGACCATTCAAGGTAATTTTGTCAACGCAACGCAACGCAACGCAACGCAACGCAACGCAACGCAACGCAACGCAACGCAACGCAACGCAACGCAACGCAACGCAACGCAACGCAACGCAACGCAACGCAACGCAACGCAACGCAACGCAACGCAACGCAACGCAACGCAACGCAACGCAACGCAACGCAACGCAACGCAACGCAACGCAACGCAACGCAACGCAACGCAACGCAACGCAACGCAACGCAACGCAACGCAACGCAACGCAACGCAACGCAACGCAACGCAACGCAACGCAACGCAACGCAACGCAACGCAACGCAACGCAACGCAACGCAACGCAACGCAACGCAACGCAACGCAACGCAACGCAACGCAACGCAACGCAACGCAACGCAACGCAACGCAACGCAACGCAACGCAACGCAACGCAACGCGTAGAATATAAGTAAACCGTTTTCTAGTTAGATTTAAATTTCCTAGTTAGATATATATTTGCTTTTGTAATATAAGTTTAAACACCAAGTATTTCTGTGATGTTTATTTTCTAGGTTTATTGTGACCAGAAGACTAGTGGAGGTGGATGGACAACCTTCCAAAAGAGACAAGACGGTTCAGTCAACTTCTATCTAGGATGGGCTGACTACAAGAACGGTTTTGGTGACCTGAAAGGCGAGTTCTGGTTGGGACTGGATAAAATCAACCGGCTGACCCATCAGACTCGTAACCATCTTCGTGTTGACCTACAAGACATCAAGGGGAAGAGCGCGTATGCTGAGTACGACTACTTTGCTGTGAGCAGTGAAAGAAACAAGTACAGACTGAGTCTTGGGACTTATTCAGGTGAGCGAAATAACTAAATTCTCACAGACATTCTCGCTCTTGCAGAATTCCCCCCGAATAATCAAAAAAATATATACCCGCTATTCTCCTTTCTTCTGGTTTTCTTGCAAATCCGCACAGAGATCCACTGACAACTGCGAATACTCCAGTCAATATTGATAAGAAACAAAACCTAATTTCAAGGCTATCCCCCTCCCTTCTCTACCACCTTTAGTGTCAATCAAAACTGTCTACTGGAATGGACTTTGAACGACTTCTTCTATCGTGACAATGATATTTATAAGACCAACTGTGCAATAATCTACAAGGGAGCCTGGTGGTACAAAAGCTGTTATCACTCTAACCTCAACGGGTTGTACCAGCACGGGAAAAATATAGCTACAGGAGTTGTCTGGTATAACTGGAAAAAAAACCACTACTCTGCTAAGAAAGCCGAAATGAAGATGAGACCTGCATAAGATACGAGCCAAATACTTCTTGCCGTATAAGTCTAAATTTCACCGAAAAGTTACGAACCGAGCTCGTTAGTATAGAAATTAAGAACTTGTTAATCATGAAGAATGTCATAGATTAAATCCCATTAGCATCAAAACATGAGTAACGGTCGTTCAGTTTGTAGAGTTAAAATACGCTAACTGGCATGAGAAATCTTGTAGAATTTAAAAAGTTCATTAAAATACTGCAGCATGGAATATATATTCAGTGTGTTGATTGATTTAAAATAAGAAAGCATTGCCAAGTTAAATTTTTGGTATCGGAAAGCGACGATACCAATGGATATGGCAGCATTATAAAATGATAAAATGAGCCCCAGAAATGGAAAGAACACCATGACATATATTTGTAAAATGTTTCAACTAAAATTTTCAGACTGTGTCTCGATCATCTTGGCAATAATATCCTTTGTTTGAGTTTCATCCATATGAATATTTCTAAAGGAAAATAACAACATGATTTAAAAAGGAATGAAGCCGGAAAAGGGAATAAGTAAGCCCTCGGGGGGCAGGGGGGATCCCATATATGGAAGGACGGGGATGCTCGTCGGACATCTTGAAAATGACCCCTAATAGACATATTTTAAAGATCGATCCCCGGCCAATATGTTTTTTATTAATGCTATCTGGCTTTCTGAAACACCCTTCTATCAATCGAAACCTAAATTCTGAATACAGATTTAATCCTTCACTTACAAAGGGATTTCATGCTCATGTTCATTAACTGATTAATTTTATATTCAACACGAGCAGTAACGACACTGACAGCGAGGGAGGAGGGGAGGGATTAAGAAGCCGATCAAAACAAAACAAAATGTTTTATCCAAATATCTACTTGATCCAGAGAATAAGTCACGTCAAACATAATTCAAACAAAATACCAAAATTAAAATTGACAGTATAGTTTTTGTTCGTTAGAACTTTCCACTGTTGTAAATAGAGCTATTTATAAATACTGAATGGTGCATTCCAAGACCAAAGGGCATGGTGGGTGTCATTAGTTTGAAATAAAAAGTAAATATACAGCGATTTGCTCTCTATATGTAGCTAGTATATTGTTTCGGATGGAATGAAATAAAAATGAAATAAAGAATTATGATCTAATTTACTTTAGACAATGTTTCATGACCCAAAATACATTTCGGTCTTGGAATGCACTATTCAGTATGCAGTATACAGTGTTCAACGTTTTTTGTAATATAACTGTAGATATTGTCGTCGCTTTCAACATATACGTAATCATCTGATCGAAAGGACAACCATCATCATCCTCGCTTCTTACTCGTGCGTCTCGCCCAAAAAAAAGCACACTTTTTCAAGCGGCTCATCCGTAATTCTTAGAAGGGTTATATTTTCATTCTCCTTAAAATGACTTTTTAACTAGTTAGTACCGATCAAATTGTATCTTTATTTATTGTATAGTTGTTATAATTCCGATCAAACACTCTCAATTATTTCCTCTTTTTTGCTATCGCTATGGAAACGAACATAACCCACTGCGCGCACTATAATACGGGCATGCATCGGCCGGTCAATTTGTCTCGACGACGATTCCCCGAATGTTATTGAAAACAAACTAGTTATAAAACTAACTTGTGCACACTAAGATCTTTTACAAATTCATACTGTTTGATTGCATTTTGTATCAGTTTTTGTTCCAATACTAATTTGTTGTGATAAGATCCATCGTATTGTTTGTGAAGCAAAATATGAATAATTGTTTCATCAATAGACCCGTCACAGCAGGGATCACAGAGGGGGTGAGCTGTAGGCTCGTAAAACACGTCAAAGTTCGTGTTCAATTTTCCGCATTTTGTTGTAACAAAGGGATTTATTTTTACCTCGTGAGCCTTTTAGAATTAAATTCAAAATCATAAGATATCTTAAATAAAGATTTTTTGATATTTTTTATCGTTATTCGGCCAAGACGAGTGATTTGCCTAACTTTCTTAACTGGTACCTCTTCTAGCCAATTGTATATCTAAGTACAAGGAAGTGTATTCCCGTCATTGAACACAGATCTAATCCTTTATTTACAAATTGATTCACTCCCATGCTGGACTCATGCTGTTTTTCAACTAATAAATTTTAGAACTACATTTTAAAAAAAGTTGTCGAAGCTGAAAGCAACAAGCAACAACACAAGACAGCAAAGAACATCTGTATTTTACGCCTTATTCATCTTGTAGACGCGATTATCTTAGTTGTTTTTTAATGGTAGCTATAGGCTGCAACTGTTTCGATTCTTTAATTACTGTCCCGAATCTTCAACAAATTCAATAAAGCAGCTGTTTGCAGTTGATCTTGCTTGTAGCTTGTTGTTTTCGGCTATGACAACCTTTAAATTTATTGAAATAGGTGTATATTTGACACAAACAGTCAGGCGAAGGAGAGGGTAAAGAATAAAATATGAAATATAAAATATAATATAATGTAAACACTACTGTTTGGTTTGGCAAGAGACATCTCAGTAGAGAATGACTTCAGTTATAAATCTCTACCAGTACTCTTGTGCCGCAGGTGCATTGCAGTAGCTGATGTATTTGATCTGTTTCTGGAGAGAGGATACAGGCTGAGTTCAACAGTCAAAGAAACTGAGATTTCAATTCATGTGGAAGATATATCAAATTAGAGATTTTTAATGAATCGTTTAACATGAATTTCGTTCGTTCGTTCATTTTTTTATTTCATTTATTTTCTCACTTTGTTGATCGTTGATGTTTTTTTCCTGACTAACACCCAGATATCCAGCTCGTTTTACCTTTTGTCCAGAATAAGTCACATTCAACACATTCTACAAAATTCTGGTTTAAATTTTAACATCATTATGTAGAGTAGGACGGAGGGAGCTAACGAAAAGAAAAACAGAACATTGATTCCATAACAATAGAAAGGATCAAGATTGGCTGACAGAAACCGGATTTGTTCAAAAACTAGTCTAAAATTCGTGTTTGAGTTTTTCACCCCTCTCAGATCCACAGCATCCAGTGAGGTATATCACAACCTGTTGTCCTGTTGACTGTACACGAGTATCGAAGAGGAAAAACACTTGAAATGAAAGTCTTGAGTTTTGTGCTGATTTTGATCGGCTTGTTTCTTGTCAGTAGTGAGGGAAAACAAGTCACTAAAGTCAAAACACATTGTAATGTACACCATTATCAATATTTTGGTGCTAATTCCAAGCGGCATTCTTCTGGTGCTCTGAAAACCATTTCTAATTCCCTGAAAACTATCGACGGTAAACTGAACGTCATCAAAAAAATTGGGGGATATTATACTGGTACTAATCGAGGTACGTAGGTCTTCTATCATTTCTACCACTGTTATACTCTTTAAGTACCACCGACATTTGAAGTCGTTAAAAATTGCAGTGTAGTCAGAACATCAAGAAATAGTATTTGGTTTGTGTATGACAGAAGTAGAGTACAAACACTAAAAGTGTGCAATACTTTGCACTATTTACCACTAAATAGTGTTGATTAAACAATAGAGAACAATAGAATTAGCATAATTTACCAGTATTTAGTGGTATTTATGTTGCACACTTTTAGTGTTTGTACTCTATAACAGAATGCTAGAAATCAACATTGGTTTGTTTTCAGTGTCCAAGAATTGTGCTGAAGTTCTTAGAAGTGGCGGAAAGAAAAATGGTGTTTACACAGTCAATCCTGATGGCAAAGGACCATTCAATGTAATTTTTTTTAAATTTGGATATTATTCCTGGATAATAAAGTGGAAGTTGGAAAACTAGACCAAGTAGATCTTATGTGATGTTTCGTTTCTAGGTTTACTGTGACCAGAAGACTAGTAGAGGTGGATGGACAGTCTTCCAAAAGAGACAAGACGGTTCAGTCGACTTCTATCGAGGTTGGGATGAATACAAGAACGGTTTTGGTGACCTGAAAGACGAGTTCTGGTTGGGACTGGATAAAATCAACCGGCTGACCCATCAGACTCGTAACCGTCTTCGTGTTGTCCTACAAGACACCAAGGGGAAGAGCGCGTATGCTGAGTACGACTACTTTGCTGTGACCAGTGAAAGAAATAAGTACAGACTGAGTCTTGGGACTTATTCAGGTGAGGAAAATAACTCAGTGCTAATTTTTTTCAGATATTCAGATATAGACTTTTGCGGAGTTTTCCCATTAAAATCATAAGTTTTTAACTTTTTCCGTTTTTTTTTTTTTTTTTTTTTTTTTGAAAATTAGTGCATAAGTGCATTTCTTTTCTTTTCCTTTCTTTTAGTTTTCTTGCAAATCAGCGCAGAGATCAACTGGCACCTGCGAATCCTCTCGTCAATATATATCTTCCAAAGGCATGCACGATAAGAATTTGATAACCCGGATACATTTGATAAGCAGGATACAACTTCAGAGTCATCCCCCTAGCGCCAATCAAAATGGATTTTGAACAATTTCTTTTTGTGTTAATCATGCAGGTACTGCTGGTGACTTGCTGTCCTACCATCGTGGTATGGCCTTCACCACCAACGATCGTGACAATGATGGCACAAGTGGAAACTGTGCAGTAACCTACAAGGGTGCCTGGTGGTACAAAAACTGTTATTACTCTAACGTTAACCTCAACGGGCTGTACCAGCACGGGAAAAATACAGGTAATGGAGTTATCTGGTATCACTGGAAAGGACATCACTACTCTGCTAAGAAAGCCGAGATGAAAATAAGACCAGCATAAAATGCGAACCAAATAGAAAAGTGAAAAGAAGAGTGTAAAAGATTAAATTCCTTTAGCATCACATCCAATATGAGAAAATATGAGTACGGTGGAAAGCGTGACAGTAACGCATTATTTGTATATAGTTAAGATACCCTAGCTGACATGAGAAATCTTGTAGAATTTAAAAAGTAAAAAATAAAATACTGCAGCATGGAAAATATATTGTGGTTGATTGATTTCAAATGACTGCCAAGTCAAATTTTTCATATCGGAAAGCGACGATACCAATGGATATGACAGCATTACATAATTATAAAGGAAAATTAATTTCAAAATAAATTTGCAACACGAGGGTCTCAATGGGGTTAACCGTTAGCCGTAAACGATGAATGATAAAAAATGATTAGGCGTAAAAAAGGGAAAAAATGAAAGTGTACCTAACCCCTAATACCTGACTTCCAATTTTATATTAATTCAATAATGTTGTGAAGCACAGTGTGTGTGTGTGTGTGTTTTTTTTTGGGGGGGGGGGGGGGTTCACTAAAATTACCTCTACTAACGCCGGTGGTCACTGAAATAAATTTTACTATGTTTCAAGGAGAGGGTGGGTCAAATGAATTTTGCTGCTTTTATTAAGTAAAGATCCTCCTGAAATTCACTGAAAGTTACGCACCGAGCTCATTCAGCATAGAAATTGAAAACTTGTTAAACTGATGAATAATGTAAAAGGAGCGATCGTAGAATCATTGCACATCTCGAAACAAGGGTAGACCCAATTGCAAACACCCTATTCTACCACCCAACCAACCTGAAGCAAAATATTTTCCACAAACGTTTCAGAAATTATTTGTCTTTAATATATCAAATGCACCATTATGTAAAGCTACCTTGACTTCAATAAAATTAATTTTAATATCGATTATTTTAATTTTAAAATTAATATACCAGGAGCTCCTGTTATGTAGCTTTAATTTTATTTTACCCAACCTTTAGAAGTATAATCATAATTAACCAATTCTTGGGATCTTTGACGTTTTAGATTAACGCGATAAGTGAAATTACTGCCACTAACTAAACTAATACATAACTTAGAGTGCTCGAGTTTCTTCTATATACTTTAGTGAAAACAATGGAAACAGAAAATGAATTGAAGTCCATCAAACTGTCGCTATATTCTTCCACATTGAGTCTTAAACTTTGCTTTTTTTCTTTCAATTTTTTGCATCATTTTTAGAATTCATTTTGTTTTGTCTTCGTTTTCTGTTATTTTCTCTCTTATTGCTGCAGTTCCTTTTTAAAAAAAAATTTTTTTCTTGTGCATTGAGCATTTTTTTCTTTACCTTTGGTTTTGAAGTTTTCGTTTTTCAATTCAGTTTTTTCTAGGTAATTCTATTAAAAGTTTTATTTTCCATATATTATATTTCAGTACGTTTTGTGTTTCTGGGGGGAAAAATGGAAAAAAAGAAAAAAAGAAAATAGAAAGCAAAAGGCAAAACAGAAACCACAACATAAATATAACCAAGTATATGGAAAATTTGAAAAACAGAATTATCTATAATATCCGAATCGAAAAATATGAAAAACCTGAAGTCCATAAGCCGTGTTATGGACATTCTGGGAAAACTTTTGAATATTTCTTAAAATGCCAATACAACAAAAAAAATACTTCAAAAAGGAATTGCAAAGTTGCAATCAAAAAGAAAACCGAAAAATTAAAGTCAAAACACGAAATCTAAAAATGATTGATCAAAAATGAAAGAAATTCGCAAAGTAAAAAACCAAAATGTAAATTGAATTAGTGAGAGGTGGATGAACTTGCAATCTCCATTCTTAACTATGAGGTAGGTCAGAATTGATTCCATTTATTCCATTAAGTAAAACTCTCGATACTCATTCTGATAATCAGATGAGAAAATAGAAAAAAAATAGAGTGACTCTCTCTATAGTAAACTAGAGTGATGACACTTAACCCTCGAAACAAAAACTAATATAATACCCCATATCTAATAGTACACACTAAAGAAAACAATGGAATCAGAGACTACTAAGGTGTATTAGACTAATATCTATTTCAAAGGTTAAGTGCCATCACTCTAATTTCTTAAATGGAATCAAATCTTACTAAGTTTTGGATAATCTTGAGCTCCTTGGAGTAGTTCGTTCCATATCTTATTAGTTGAAATAGAATGTTCCATCTGCATGCACTGTTTTTCCAATGAAGGTCAGCCAGTCTGAGTCATCAGGGTACTGCAATTTAATTGAAAAACAAATGAATTTCAATTGTAGATATATATAGTACTGAAATGGGTGTGTAATACTAGAAAAGCATCCGTAAAACTCTGTCTCAGTAGGGGGGGTTTCATATGAAGCCATGAAATAGTAGTGAGACTATTACAGTCAAACTAAGAAAACCATGAACACCTAAAATATGTCTGGAATGTTTATGTGTTTGATCACAGCGTGGTCACGCAAAGTATTTTCCCGTTTAAAAGTTTCAAACTTCATATTTTAGTTTTATTCTCGTGAAATTATAATTAGATATTTCTATTCGAGACAGACTGATACACGAGAAAAGGATTCAATACAATCTTTTTTCATGGTGGTGGGAAACATCTTTTTTGCAAGCAACGGTCTAAATAAACATTCCAGACATATTTTAAGTGTTCACGGTTTTCTTAGAGTACAAACACTAAAAGTGTGCAACATAAATACCACTAAATACTGGTAAATTATGCAAATTCTATTGTTCTCTATTGTTTAATCAAAACTATTTAGTGGTAAATAGTGCAAAGTATTGCACACTTTTAGTGTTTGTACTCTAGTTTGACTGTAATATATATATCTAATTGAACGAAAAGAGGATGGTTGGAAGATCTCCAAAGGCATCAATGATTAACGAATGTTTAATTCGAGTGATTTTTGGTGTGCATCTAAATGCAAATATATCAAAGTTGACAACAAAGAGTTGAACTGAACGCTGACTTTGATTGTCTTTCGCGCAGAACAGGCAGTAAGAATGCAACTAGAAATATGTATATTGCTGATCTCTAAGACTAATTTCTACGAGTTACAAAAAGGTACTAAATCTCTACTAGGGTATATAGGTATAGTGTGTTAGATACCTGTTTCACGAAACCCACTATACTGGCAAGCAAACTGTAGTTTCCCACTTTGAACATTCTTCCATGAAGCCTTAAGACGCAGGCTGCTTTCCCCTCTTGCAGCTAAAAAGGAGAAACCAATCAATAAAAAAGAACTTACTTACAAAAAAAATTCGATTAATTCATAAATGGTACCTTTTTGGGACAAAAACGTATTTCAATGCATTAGCCCGCGAGACCAGACGATTTGTATTTCAGAAGCTTCATCTGAAATGAGAAAATAGAATGCACGTGCACAAAAAAGATAATTAATTATTTGAAATTCGATTTAAAAAAATCCACTTTGAAATATAGCAAAATATAACTTTAAAACTGCGCAAATCTAAAATACATAAGATACTCGAATGCGACGTATACTCAACCCTTTACAGTCCATGCGCTATCATTCTGAAAGACAAATATATAGAATTTAATACTGCGCAAATCTAAGATACATGAAATACTCAAATGCGACGTATACTAAACCCTTTACAGTCCCCGCAATATGAATCGGCGTTGTAATCTGAAAAATATAAAAATATTGTAGTACATAAGAGCTGAATGACCAAGTCTGAGGTAGCAAGGGATACAAGCCATGACGTGTTGCATGGTACGTGCAGAATATAATAAACTGCATAACCTATTTGTGTAATGAGCATTCAATTAGTTTATTGGCAAATTGTAAGACGGATGTTACGTTGCATGCAATGAAGTTGATTCTGTCTGTCCCTGCTTGACTCTTTCGAGTCAGTGCTATATCAGGTATATATCAGAAAGTAATTCAAAGTAAAACGCGCATCTCTCCATTTTTGGGTACGATGGCTTTCTGGAACGAAAAGAAAAAAACTGAAGTTAGTTCAAATGAAATAATGCGTGGCCAGTTACTACTACGAGGGTGGTGGCGCAACCACAAACATGCTTTGCGCAACAATACAAGAAGTGTTAACAGACCTTAAAAGTACTTAGATATCTAATTTAAACAGCAATAAACCTAAATATAAGGCACAAAAGTTAGTACAGAGTTTGGAGTAAAACCAGAAGAGAATGTCCGAATTACAGGAACAGACATTACATAAGACCCCAACAGAAGTAAGCGAACTGTGCAACCAGTCCATTAAGAGTAGTAAGTCAAGCAATTGCCCACTCACCAACACTTACTTCTATCGGCGTTGGAATGTCTCTGGACCCAACCCTTACAAATTTCTATCAATAGTAAATGAAATAAAATAAATCGCAACAATACAGTAAGTATTTAACAGACCTTAAACGTACTTAGATATCTAATTTAAACCACAATAAACCTAAAAAGAACACACAAAAGTTAGTACAGAGTGTGGTGTAATCAGAAAAAAATATGTCCGAATAACGGGAACAGACATTCCATAAGACCCCAACAGAAGTAAGCGAACTGTGCAACCAGCTCATTAAGAGTAGTAAGTCAAGCAATTGCTCACTCACCAACACTTACTTCTATCGGCGTTGGAATGTCCCTGGACCCAACCCTTACAAATTTCTATCAATAGTAAATAAAAAAAAAATTATGCAAAACAATAAGTGTTAATAGACCTTAAAAGTACTTAGATATCTAATTTAAACAATAATAAAGCTAAAACGAATGCACAAAAGTTAGTATGGAGTGTGGAGTTAAACCAGAAAAGACTGTCCGAATTATGGGAACAGACATTCCATAAGACCCCAACAGAAGTAAGCGAACTGTGCAACCAGTTCATTAAGAGTAGTAAGTCAAGCAATTGCTCACTCACTAACACTTACTTCTATCGGCGTTGGAATGTCTCTGGACCAAACCCTTACCCATCCCATCTCTACTAATAGTAAATAAAATACACAGACCACTTTTTATTCTTTCTTAAACTAAAGACTTGTATAAAATAAATAAAATTAATGCACAACTTTTTATTCACTTTATTAGATAATAGATATCACAAAATTATATCAAACAACTTACATAATTATATATTCCATCAACTTAATTAAGATTTACGAAAACCTAATCGAACAAGTTTATGTATTCCTAGTTTTACACGGAAAAAACAGACAAGCCGAAAAGAAAAACCGAACCGAAAAAAACCTCGAATACCTGGAAAGAAGATTTTCTAATGCCGTTTTTCACATGAAAAACGTGTTAAAATTGAACACTTTGTTAAGTCAAAGTGTACAATTTGCGGGACTCAACGTTTTGGTTCATTGTTGCAACCATGCAACGATGAAACAAAATATCAAGCAGAGCAATAATATTGCTGCAACTGCACTAATGACAGACAGCAAAAACATAAAATACATGCAAAAATTGACTAATCTAGAACCGGCCTATAAAGAAGCTACCACTGAAAAGAAAAAGCTATCGTGGACTTGACGTAGTCTTGCTGCAACCAAGTTTGGTTGTTCTTGGTAGAGCTGCAGAGCAAGGTTTTTAAATGCCATGGATGTAAAGGGCTAATAGAAAACATCAATTAAACATTGATGATTTCCATCGATACTGGACTCGCATGACATTTAGGGTAAGAAATGAACTAATCTGGAGAACTACCATTGTGATCTGACACGAGTAGTCGGGGTTTGGAAGACCAAGTACAAATCCAAGTTGTAAAGATTCAACAATTTATTGATAATGCAATTTTTTCAAAATTTAAAGTTTGAAATTGGAAAAAAATAAAAATCAGGGTCCCAACAAGAGATATGTAAATATGAAAATATAAAATAGATTTTGGTTGTTGCTGTTTTTTTGTAAAATCAGTTTTCATTTTCAACTTTTTTTTAATCAAATTTTCACATTTTTAATCAATTTCCATTGTCAATTTTTTTTATGAACCATAAATTTATAGGGTGTTCTGTTACCCAAACCAAACCCCGACTGTCAAACCGAGCAGTTGAGGCCAGAACCTAACCGGGCATCGGAGCTTACTAACTTAAGCGCTTTATTGTGTGTGTATAAAAAAACTAGCTGACCACACCCACACAATACAATGGCAGATCTCCAATCTAAATCAAGGACCACAGACACAATTTATGCTCTATTGAGATGTAGTTGAAGAATGTTCCAGATCCAGTGGCTCCAGTGTGCTGATCTTCCGTTATCATCTTGAAGCCTAATGAAAAGCTAAACCTAATTGGTCCCATGACCCTGGCCGATTGACCAGTCAAAAACACTAATAAACCCCACTTAAGATTAGTAAAAGTGGTAGCTTCTTCTAACCCTTTCCCTGGGTCCATACTTGTATTTCTGGAACCCTCTTAAGTCTAGTCCTAACTTAGACAAATGCACAACAATGTTGGCTTGCAACAAGACAACGTTGAATTACCAAATGCAATTTTTTGTTTTGTTTTAAATTGCCAAAATATTTCCCCCATTTGTTGCAAGTCAAATATAACATGTTCAACGTTCCATATTCGATTTAGGAACAGTTTTCTATCTAATACATAAGAGCTCTCAAACAAGTAGAAAATAAATGAATTAATAGATAAAAAACCGCCCCACTGATTTGAAAAAATAAGGAATTTTGAAACTTGTTTGAGACTCTTATAGGATTATTACTTTAACGGTTTCATTCTTTCGTCTTCTTAAATTCGTCATCTTCATCTGTCATAAAGTTGCCCTGGAAAAGATAGAAATAGGAGTTAAAATACGAAAGTAAATACGATTTTGTTTATATTACATATGATATACAAATATTTTTACTACGGGATTCCCGCGGGAATCTTTACCACTTTCGAATTTTCTCGAACCTTCGCGCGCGTTTGAAGTGCATGTCAAGAAAAGTTTATCAATCCTGAATGAAAAATTCGTGTTCTATCCTACACTGTTGTATAAACTCTGCGAATATTTACTCTACTGGAATCTCGCGGGAAATTTTTTCGTTATTATTTTATCATTTTTATTGTTTGTTTGCTTGTTGCATGACAAAAAAAGCGGTATTGCTGAAGTAAATCAGTGTAAATTCTAAAAGAATGTAGTTAAATTAACAGAATAGTACTGATTTGAATCCATATTTTGCATGCCAAGCAGAAAGCACGTGATGTAAAAATTTTCAACTTCAACAACAGTTTCAAAATAGAATAAAAATATAAATTTTATATTTTTACACTGCAAAATCTTATGAAATAACTTATGAATAACCTAGAATTGTGCATGATTGTTTTGGAATTTTGTGAAACTTTGCTTAGCCAAAGCAAAGACTTACGCCAAGTATTATAATTATTAAGTAACGGCGCGCGTAAGACGTCGACTTTAAAATTCAAAATTTCCACAAACTAGAGTTTATTAAATTCTAAAATTACCAAAACTACCGAGGTCGAAAGAGTGAGGTTATGAAGAAATTGCTCGACGTATTTTGGCTCCTTAGAATTACAAAAAGAAAAAAAACTTGTTTGTCTTCGCGTTTTTACTTCATATTTCAAATGTATTTCCTATCATCGTATTATTCTGTTATTATAATTAGCTTTTTAATAAACAGTTCAAGGAACATTTTAAAGGTTTTTGGAAAGTTCTGGAATTCGACTTATAGCTTTGCACGCGACCCAGAACAGAGCTCAAATTTTCTCTCTAAAAACTTTTATTGTAGCCTCAATATCTTCAAAATGAAATGTTTATATTCAAAAATTATATAGAAGTCTTTAATTTCTGTAGAAAATGAGCTTGAATCTTATATTTTAGGCTATTCAAAATAGGTTTGGAAGCTTGGAACGCTGCTCGAAGCTCCCACACTTTCACCAAGTGAACGTGTTTTAAACAATTTTCTTCACAAAATTTTTAAACTACTAGTACTTCAAGATGAACCGAGTTATCAAGAATAACTATTTATTCAGCTGATAAAATCAGTTCATAATTACGAGCCTTTAGACCAACATAGAACGTAAATAACATTTTAAATTTTCATTCAACTTACTATGTCAACACGCCACCAAAATTTGGAAAGAAAGGAAGAGCACACGTGCCAAACGGCTTTATATACCAAGCTATCACGTGATATGGTTCTCATGTCAATCAAGCTTTTTATCCAATAGGCAATGTGCACCAAAGCTCACAAAGCACTCTGGGAAACCGAGCCCTGCAAAAACGAAACAGGGAAATCAAAGGAAATATCAGAAAAAAATTAACCAGTTATTTTTCTCTGTTGAAATACTTACATTTCCATAGAAAATGTTGAACGAAAAATTGTCAGATGAATGTTTAGAGGAGCTAAAACAGTGTAAGGACTCGGTTTCCCATCATGCTTTGTGCTAGAAATTCGAGCTCATGCACATTGGCTATAGAAAGTGATAATTTTGATACTAAGAATTTTTGATTAAGCGCAAGACAATTCTTTTTTTACCAAATGGTAGCTGCTTTTTTTTATCTGTTCTTAAAAGATTCGTAGTTCCATCCTTTCTTTCTTCTTTATTTCGTTTGTTTTTTCTTCCTTTCTTGTCACTTCTTTTTTTATTTTATTTTTCCTTTCTTTTAGCAGGACTTCAATAATATGGGATCGTATATGAAGAGATTATGACAAAGATTCGCTTTAATTTCTTAATTATACATCACGTACTTTTTTCGTAGAAATGCGTGTTTTTGTATTGGAAGAGACCGGAAGCTGGGGCCGCTTGGCTAAGCATCCGAAGCGCGGTGATTGGTCAGTTCGTGTGTACACCGGTTACCTGGATTTGCCGTTATTTGCCGAAGAATATATTTTCTCCCAACTAGCTGCCAATATAAACCCGAATTGGCGGCTCAAAATCGCAAGAAGTTATAAATATTTTCAATACATTGTTTAAATCTACTCTATTGTTGTGCAAGGTTTTTAAAGGAGTTTTTTTATTTTGGTGCTTCATTGCGCACTTAACCTTATATTCAACTATATAAGCCTCATATATTTTACCGAACAATATTGGCTCTGACATCGAAGCTAATTATAATTTGATTTTTTTAACAGCGTATCGGCATGAAAACAGACTTGTAAACATTTCTACTTTCTTTGAGTTCTGCACTTTGAAAAATATAAACATATTTTCGATAGTATGAAGCAAAATACTGTTTGCGCAGTAAAATAGCCTGCTTAGAATAGAACTTAGTTATGTCTATTCTACATCCTAGCCATCCTCCCCCTCCCCGAGTCCATAAGAGACGCTTGGCGCGAATAGAAGAATCTTTACAATAAATACCAAACTGTAGATCAGAACAATTCAACATTTGCATCCAAAGTATCTTCGATTCTCAAGAGATAGAATTTCTTAATTATTACGAATTTTTTTATTGTAACATAAATGGAACGAAAGACTCGCGAATTTAAAACTGGTAAAGAAAGAAAGAAAGTATCACAAAGAACAATAATTGCGAAACAATAAGAGTTGCCAAGGTTCGTTACTCATTGTTGAGTGCAACTTTCCAAAGCGCGTCAAAGCATGACATTCTTCTGTCCCGTGGGTATTTAAATAGCAACATTCACTGCCAAACTCCTGTCAAAGTCAAGGTTTGCTAGCTGTAGCAGCCATGGATGATAGTGGCTCGTATCTCGTCTTACTTACGGTGTGTTTGCTGGTTGCGTTAGCAAGCAGTGCCGCTGTTCCTGATGTACAAGGTGAGTCAGTCTAGTTTATATTCCAAAATGTATTCAAACAGGCTAGTTTCAGTGAAAGAACAAACTTACAAGACTTATTTTTGAGGAGAGATGAATTGACCATTCGCACATGCAATTATTCTTACTTGACTAAGACAGGAAGTAACTGCCTTTTTATGAAATTTATATATAACTCTTTTAACCAAAAACGTCGCTTTGAGGACAGTTTGACCGTGTTAGACTTTTGTAGGACTAGAATTGTACTATCACATTTTTTGCTTCTAAAGATATTCAAATTTTACTCGCGTGCTACATCGCGCCTAAAGAACGAAGTGAACTGAGTTCTTCATGGCGAACCTCTGAGTTAAATACGGATAAGATTTATAGGTTTCAAGAGCCGCCACTCAAACTGGTCAATTTTGAATACAACTGTTTTATATAGTAGTCAGTCTGTGAACATAAGAGTTTTGATATATTTTAATTATTCATGGTTTTCATATTTGTTATCCATGATTTTACACGCAGTTTCTCGGTGCTAGAAAACTGAAAATGCAGAGAAGCTTGAAATCGTTATATTAAACAGCAATTCTGCGTCGTTAAACTACTTTCAGGAAGTGACTCCCTAGGGGCACCCTGTTTCATCATGAAGTCAAATTACACCTGTAATTTGTGTACAATGTTTAAAACTGTTACAATTTGTACAATAGGAACAGCTTCCATGAATAATGTTTCATATTAAAAAGTAAAACTACTTTGTGGTTTACGGTATTCTAAACGTACGTTCCTGCACACTCTGTTGATTATTTCATATTGGTATTTCAAGAAATATGCTGTGGGGGTCTTACACGGTATTGAACGATTTTTTAACCATTCAAAAATTTGATCAGTACACACCATTTACACGGAATAGTCTCTTTAATTTTACGGCTAGGCGTATGAATTTTTTGTCCGGATGGGACAGTTCAAGGTAAACGGAACACCTAAGTCTACAATTTTTTGAACGGTTCAAAATTCATCCAGTACCGTGTAAGGCCAACCTAAAATTAGTTATTTGATTTCTGACAGACAATAAAGAGGAGGTCGATACACGTGAAGTCCAAAGCAGTGTTGAAGACTCGGCACTCGATCAAATTGAAAAAGTCAATGAAAGTAGGTAAAATATTCTATAGCTAGTCTGGAACTTGTCAAATGAACTTGTTTGTTAATTACCAAAACCAATGCAAAGTTAAATATAGTTTTGCGCTTTACAAAATATGATATACAAACAAGGGCGGATCCAGGATTTTTCAAAAGGGTGGTCTCAGGGGAAAATTTAGTTGGCACAGAATCCCGGGCGCATTTTACCACAGGAAGCCCAAATACTGGAGCGTTTATGAGCTGCTAAAACTTACTTCATTGATTGATATTAAAATGAATATTAAAATTAAGCCTTCTCTCAGAAAAAAAACTTTTTATCTTTATTTTAGGATATACTAGTAGTAGGGAAATGAGAGTTGACCAACAATGGATCTATTGTTCTTTCGGCGCCGGTCTAATTTTCGGGGGGAGGGGAGGGGTGGTTCAGGTCCAGCTATCACGAAAAGATGGATCGACGGCCCGTACAAAATTTCTGATCGAGATCAGCGGGTATTGGGACAGGGGGTGGGTGTTTTAAGACAAAATTGAAATTCCTTTGTTTGAGCAACAGGTGGTTTGAAGGATAAAGTTATGAATTTGTCATCTACAATGATGTGACGGTAAACGTATACTCCGTAGAAGAGAAAGAGTCCAAAAGATGTTCTTGCCCGATGAAATTTATGTACTCTACGAAAAATTAAGAATATGATGACTATTGTATTTATTTTATTATGGTCTTTTGTTTAAACAGCTGGCGATTTGAAGAAAGTCGTGTTTTGAATAAATTAAAGTCGATAAACCTTCGTTTACGTTCTGGAAATTTCTGTTACACTGACAAATGTTTTATTACTTAAACAGTAAAGTGAACAATATCGTTTCACACGGAAAAATCTTTTGTTCCAGAGGGTTTATTCAAGATAATAACTACACAGACAAGTCTTGAAAACATGTTTTATTGTTCATCGTATACTGTGTAAACATATTGTCAAAGTAGGCTGGATACAGCAAACATGAACGGCGGTAAATGGTTTTGATTTGCATAGCTCATTCCAGTAAAAATCATCACGAACTAAAGCTTTTCCCACTTGGGTATTGACTTTGCGATCGCTCTCAATCGTTCTGATCGTCGCGCAGGTTTTAAGATTTTATCATGATATTTGTCTGAATCTTGATAGCTAATCCACTTCACGGGTTTTTCTTTGCTTGTAGGGGGAGTGGGTAGAAAATCAGGCGGAGGTGGTGGGAATTGTGTTTTGGGGGTGCTGAACGAGGTGGTAGAAGAGGGTTGATCAAGACTAGTTATGGTTCTTAATGGTGTAGAAGGTACCCCCGTTGAAGCTGAAGCTCCCGCTCTGCTGAATTCAAGAGTAGGAGTTCTTATTTTCGATGTTAGTCGTTGTAGGAAAGAAGGCGTTTTAGTTTTGGGGGTTACATAACCACTATCACTGGTGAGACTCGTTGAAGAAACATTTTCTGGAGATTTCAGACTGGTGGGAAGACTGGGACTAGCTGATGGTGGTGCTTGTTGGGTTTGCACCGTTCCTAGCCTTGAACTGTGGGGCGAACCACTTTGAATCTGTTGTTGTAAATCGAGATATCGATTGTAGAGTTGCGAATATTCTTTGATTTTTAGTTCTGTGGGGAGATTGGGTTCGCTTAGAATGTTAGTCATCTGCTCCTCTAAATTCTGTATTGATTTTAATATAGGTAGTTGCAAATAGCTTTGACGTTCGAAATAGTTAGCAATAGATTGCGTGACATCTGATTGTCCACCATACTGTGATATTGTTGTGGGTGGGTTCGTCTTAGAAACAGGTTGATCATCGGGGAGAACGTTAGTTCGAAGTCTGCATTCTTCTGGTGTGTTGGGTTTAAGGTCCACGAAAAGATATCCATAAGGTCGTTGTACAGCCGCTTCGTACTTTTGAATGAACTGTTCTGACTTGCCTGGATACATTTGTTTTCCCAGCGTCATCATTTGTAGCTTGTCTCTTGGGTTTTTGAATAGAACAAGGTATGCCGCATTTAGACTCAGAGTGCGCATGATTTTTCCTTGAAAGTAGAGATTCTGCATCAGGAAAATGACACTGAGGTTCCGATGATGAGAGCCCCTAGTAAATAAATTCATGATTCTTTTATCGTTGGACGTCTCTGTCATTTGATCGTCAATCACAATCACATTATTGATCCTAGGGTCGAAGAAGCCATCTTCGTCAATATCATGGGGTATGCCTTTCACAAACTCGATCCCGGGAATGGTTTTCATCATGTAGTCGTAAGTTGGCTGCCATTGTGAGTAACTCCATACAATACGCTGCGGTGGCGGACTTATAACTTGTGTTGCGTGCTTAAGTAGATTCTGAACCCAAACCGTTTTACCAGATCCAGTCATTCCAGCTACTAAAGCAGTAAATGGATGCAGCAGTTGAAATCTAGCACATTGAACTGTTTGACCGCTTCCTATCTGAGAGGCAGTGTTTTGAGAAAGATGGTTACCGTCTTTGAATATTTTCCCTTGCTGAAACCAAAATGTGCGTTTTGGACCATTCATTTTGTGGACCCTACTCAAGTGGGATGATAAATTTTGAACTGATTTCTGACATAAAGAACACGTCCGAGCCATCTCGAGTCTACTCAGTAATGAAAGTAAGGGGGAGGTTGCAAGCCTATTTAAGCATGAGTTAAGTAGACTGATAAGAACGTGGCTATCACGCTAGACTATCAGGAAGCTATCCGGCTATCAATAGCTTGGCTTTCAAGCTATTTGGCTATCGATAGCTAGGCTATCAATAGCTAGGGTATCTTGGTATCTGGCTATCGATAAATAGGCTATCAACAGGCTATCAATAGCTTGACTATCAAGCTATCTGGCTATCGATAGCTAGGGTATCTGGCATTCTGGCTATCGATAGCTGGGCTTTCTGGCTATCGATAGCGAGGATATCTGGCTATCGATAGCCATGGTATCTGGCTATCGATAGCCATGGTATCTGGCTATCGATAGCCATGGTATCTGGCTATCAATAGCTGGGCTATCTGGCTATCGATAGCTATAGTATCTGGCTATCGATAGCTAGGCTATCAATAGCTGGGCTATCTGGCTATCGATAGCTGGGCTATCTGGCTATCGATAGCAATGGTATCTGGCTATCGATAGCTATAGTATCTGGCTATCGATAGCTAGGCTATCAATAGCTGGGCTATCTGGCTATCGATAGCAATGGTATCTGGCTGTTAGTAGCGTGACTATAAGTACATAAGTATAACTTTGGAACGCTCATTTCAATGCATCTTTAGTGGAGTAAACATGAGTCAATTGCTTCGTGATAATTTTGGCTATTTGCATCTTTTAGCCCACTGTCCTGAACCTCAAAGGAAAAATCTACTCGCAACTGCCACTCCCGAACAAGTTCATGTAATGAGTGAAGTATGTCATAATTTGTTACAAGGAACAATTCCGATATCACTAGGACAAAAGGAAAGATTGAGGCCGCACAAGGATAATATAAGAGCATTAGCTCATGCATCAGTACCATTCAAAACCAAGAAAAAAATTCTGGTCCAAAAAGGTGAAGGCTTCGTGGGAGAGGTCTTACCTCCTCTAATGAGCGCTCTCAGTCTTTTTCTGCTATAAAGAGCACGGCCAAACCTCCAAGACCTTCATTTCACTGGTAGCGGTCATCATGAAGAGAAGAAGAGTTTCAGAAGACGAATCTACAGAACCCGAGCTGAGCGAAGATTCCTCTGATGAGGAGGAGCAGTTTTCAAAATCGGATGAGAATGAGATCAATCGAATGGTACGACAACTTCCTAAAAGCATACCGCGACAAAAAGCACAGGATCTACTTCATAGTATGGTAGCATCGAAAGATATCTTGTATTGGAATTCCCATGGAGAAATGACTCATCATCAGCGGAGAATTCCAGTAACCAACATGAAAGAGTTGATTGAATATGCTTTACTGCCTTACAACCCAGATGTTAGGGCCCCAAGAGGGCTCAAAACTTTTACCAGTGGATTGGCAGAGCTTGATTTGGAGAAGAATCTTATTCGTAACAAAATGCTATTGGCAGATCTGGTTACTAGGCAGCCAGAGGATGACTATGATACGGATGCTAGTGATAGTGAAACTGAAAGTAACAACGAAACTGAGGAATCCCAAGAGGACAATGACAGTAAGGAGCAAGAGGACTCAGAATCGGAGAGTGAGGACGAAGAAGATGAAGAAGAAAGAGGGTGTCACGTTTGTCAAGAACCGAAATCGTTTTCCAAGATATTAGTGGCACAATGTCCGAATTGCTGTTGGCACGAAGCGTATCACAGTCCTCAAAACGAATTAGTCGTTTGTGACGTTTGTTCAAACGCATTTGCTATTAATGCCAAAAATACAAAACAAATGTTTTATCGTTGCAAAGACTGTGATTCAATGCATACACTTTCTTTAAAATCGAATACGTTAAAACCTCTTGTTATAACTCAAAAACCTGAAGAGGTAGACTAAGAATATTACTCAGACTCTCATATTCCTCCTATGCTTGTATGAAACATTTTTTTAAAAGTGGCTATAACGATCGCAAAGTCAATACCCAAGTGGGAAAAGCTTTAGTTCGTGATGATTTTTACTGGAATGAGCTATGCAAATCAAAACCATTTACCGCCGTTCATGTTTGCTGTATCCAGCCTACTTTGACAATATGTTTACACAGTATACGATGAACAATAAAACATGTTTTCAAGACCTGTCTGTGTAGTTATTATCTTGAATAAACCCTCTGGAACAAAAGATTTTTCCGTGTGAAACGATATTGTTCACTTTACTGTTTAAGTAATAAAACATTTGTCAGTGTAACAGAAATTTCCAGAACGAAAACGAAGGTTTATCGACTTTAATTTATTCAAAACACGACTTTCTTCAAATCGCCAACTGTTTTAAACAAAAGACCATAATAAAATAAATACAATAATCATCATATTCTTAATTTTTCGTAGAGTACATAAATTTCATCGGGCAAGAACATCTTTTGGACTCTTTCTCTTCTACGGAGTACGTTTGCCGTCACATCATTGTAGATGACAAATTCATAACTTTATCCTTCAAACCACCTGTTGCTCAAACAAAGGAATTTCAATTTTGTCTTAAAACACCCACCCCCTGTCCCAATACCCCCTGATCTCGAACAGAAATTTTGTACGGGCCGTCGATCCATCTTTTCGTGATAGCTGGACCTGAACCACCCCTCCCCTCCCCCCGAAAATTAGACCGGCGCCGAAAGAACAATAGATCCATTGTTGGTCAACTCTCATTTCCCTACTACTTATACTCATAAAATATTTGAACTTAAATTTGACAGGGGGGTCCTGACCCCCCCGACCCTCCCCCTGGATCCGCCCTTGACAAATCAAATATTTTTGTGAATAATTTTAGCTTTCTCGGAAATTATATGCATAACAACTGCGCATGTCCTATTTCATATGTCACAGTTTGTTTTCATTGGCAAGAAAAGAAGTTTATGCTAAATCTTATTTCGTTCGGGATATCTAGCGTAATATTTAGCTGAGCTGTTCTTACTTTTCACCATCTTATAAACCGAATTTTATTGTGATTTCATTTGTGTTACTAGCTGCTATCTCGTCCCCTCTGGTGACCATGATCCTTAGCGTTAAAACAATAGATTGTTTTGATGTGATGTCATTATGAAATAGGCCAATTTATTTATGCGTATTTTGAGTATTTTATAGGAAATGCGCAATATATGTAAATAAGTTTATTATTATTTTCAGTTATTTGACAACTCATTATTTTGTGAACCACTATTTCCCTGCAGAAGTTTTTGGCGTAAAATTGGTTTTCCAAAATTTAAAGCCTTCTTGTTTTCAATAGGGAACGACCAGAATTTTTACGAAGGAGACATTGTCTTGACCAATAATGAGAGCGTTAGGGTAGACCAAAGCAGCACCGGAGACGTAGATGCGAAGTTCGAAGAAATCTCCAAAAGAAATGCCATGCGAAACCGAGAAAGTGTTTGGCAAAATAAAATCGTTCCCTATGTAATCGATTCACAGCTAAACTCAGGTTAGTACCGAAGCATTTTAATTTGTTCTGTCATGTAAACCCAATTTTATAATTACGCGGTTATGACCAACACAGACCCAAGACATCTGGGTTTTTGGCTGCCGTCGATCAAAAATGTACAAACTCAGACCGTTGGAAATTTGATTGACGGCCAAAAAGACTCGAATTATAGCTAGTTGCCTGGGTCGCATAATTATGAAAATGGGTGTAACATTATAGTCATTTATACCGAACACGAAGCACCAGATCGAAGAAGTAAGAAAAGAGTTTGAACACTAAAATGAAAATGGTCAATAGAGCTTTTAAGCTTCATTTGCAAATTGCTCATTTCAGACCACATGTCATTCCCTTGAGAAATGTTCTTTTATTGAAATATTTACACATGAAAGAATCAACTCCCAAGAGTGGCATCTCATGGTCTGAAATGGGCACAACAAACAACGAAGCTAAAAAGGTATATTGGTGATAGATGGTGGTTACATATTCCCTCTCCACAAACACCCTTCTTCCTCCCCTCGTGCACGGTGCTAATAAAAAAAAGTCTTCAGTTTCAAAGTTTATTGTTCATAACATGTGAGCAAGACAGAAAGGAAGATTCCAAGGGTTGGGAAGGAATGAACAGAAAGAACAGAGAAAAAGCCCCGACACAGTATGTTTCTGAAAAAACTATAAAGCTTTTTTCTTTTGATTTTGTGTTGTAGTTACTTCAGTTATCCAAAGGGCGTTCAACGACTTTCAGGGCCAGACTTGCGTTAAATTTGTACCACGCACAAATGAAGACAAATGGATTAAATTTGTTAAGAAATCTGGGTAAGTAACTATCTAGCATGCATCATTATGGTTATAAATGGTGGCAATGGCTCTGGAAAACCGTAATTTTATTTAAAGACACCCCTTTGGTGTGCGTGCAATAGAAATGGACTTTTAATTATGAAAATATCTGTATAACTGTGATTAATCGGGTGTCGAATCGAATGGCAGAATTTAGAAATGATGTGTCTGACGCATGCGTGAATCAAGTATAATAGAAATGAGGCTCATCTGGCTGAGAGATGCCTCGTACTGGCTTGAGGCTAATACGGTTTTGTAGTTTTTCTTAACCACAAGCCACCAATAAACGCGCGCATGTTGATGTATGTTGACGCATGCGTGATGCTTACTATACCTAACTGAGGGAGGTTGAAGCTGCTACGTCACTGTAGCTTTTCTAAACTAGAAACAACCAACCATAACTTGATGATTTAAGAAGGAAGGACTAATACAGCATACCTAATGAAATAATAATCGAACTGTGTTTTTGTAGATGCTGGTCGTATGTAGGAAAAACATCCAGTAAAGGAGCACAAGAAGTGTCAATAGGCAGTGGATGTCAGTATAAAGGAATAATCATTCATGAACTACTACATGCGATTGGTTTTTGGCACGAACAGTCTAGACCTGATAGGAACCAATATATTAAAATCCTTTGGGAGAACATTAAAACAGGTAAACGAAGGAACTGGACTGCTGCTTTAAGATCTAGTGCGTCGTTATCCGGTATGGGCGGACTTTCTGACCCCTATACCGTCCCGATTTATGTGACAAACACATCCCATTTTTGCTCTTATTTTTCTTGAAGTCCTTCTTGAAATATAGTTGTAAACTAATCCCAGTTCGTTTAATATTCAGGAGTGGAGAACAACTTCAACAAGTACAGTCACGGACAGATCGATACACTCGAGAGACCGTACGATTTCCAGAGTATAATGCATTATGGAAAATATTCTTTCTCCGTGAACGGTAAACCAACAATACAGTCCATCACCAACCCAAGCCAGTCCCTGGGACAGAGAAATGGATTTACCAAAAATGATGTTTTGGAAGTCAATGCCCTTTACGATTGCAAAGGTAAGTCACGTGCCTTGTCCACAAAAGTCTTGCACGAATGGTACACGTGAAATGTGACAAATATGAACTAATCATTTTACACCTTACTTAAAAAAATGTTATCATCAGAAAAAAAATTAGATTTTTGGATTTTCAGTTTTTCTTCAGGGATGAATACCACCAATTACAACACAATATTGTGAACGCAGTTTGATATACCTAGATAACACAATGATGATTCACAAGAACAATCTGGGGAAAGGACTTTTCTAATACAACTACGCTTGTTCTTGGGCTGACGTGTTTAGTTCAGATTTTCAATTCTTACGATTCTTTATTATTCCAGGTCCCTCAGATGGCTGGAGTTCATGGAGCAATTACGGCCCTTGTGTAAAGTGTAAAAAAGTTCGTCAAAGGTTTTGCGCGTCCTCAGATTTGTCAAAGTGTCCAGGAGCTAACTCTAAAGGTGTTCAGGATCAAGTGGCGACATGTGCTGCAAAAGAATGCCCAGGTAACTGCTAATTGACTCATTCACAAGCTTCACAGTTCCCTGCGCCATCTTGATAGGTAACCGTGTCGTTGCCGAGTCGAAGCGAGACATGATGCGCAGGTGATTGATGTAAAAGTGATCGGCTGAAATGGGAAAACAGTGGATTGGCCTTGTTGAGCGTGCAAGCTACCTTGTTCTTTCCAATCACGAAAGTCGTTAATTAAATTACAACTGTACAACTCACAGCTGTAGGTGATATGCAAAAGATACTGAATGCATGCAGTGATAGTGTGGTCAGTAATAATGTTATCTTACTCTTGTGCGCAGCTCCCATAGACGGTCACTGGGGACGATGGTCATCATGGGGTCAGTGTAGTGCTACTTGTGGACAAGGAAATCGCACTAGAACAAGACGATGCAGTGATCCACCGCCACAAAATGGCGGGAAACAATGTGCAGGGAATAGTACTCAGTCTGGGGATTGCAAACTGAGAACATGTGGAATAGGTATGTATAAAAAATACGGTAATATTCGCATCACAAATCTATCAGTATACTATCAGTACAGTACTTGAATTCTTGGAGAATTTCTAAGACAAATTAAACAGAACCGGCTCTATAATATCATCAGAAAAAGCAAGAGATGGTGTTAAGATCATGTCCATACAAATATACTCACTAGTTTAGGAACACTTGTGAAGGACATCCTCTTCTTAGGTTAATCAGGACCAGAGTTAAGGCACTAGGCCATGTGGGATAGGCTCAGAGATAATAATATGCGTAATGGATAAGTTGCGAGCCTTAATGTGAGCGACTGAAGAAGACTGCCGTTGGGCCTTTGACAACTTCAAGTCGACTGAAAAATGAGCCAGTTCAACTAGAAATCATGGGACCAGATTATTTCATGTGTATCTCCCAAATATAAGGGCAAAGTATCGAGAAATCTTAAATATCGTGCTGCTGTATTATTTAGGTCCAGATGATTGTGAGTTTGAGGTTGATACGTGTCAATGGCAACGGGGAAACCCCACCTATGAATATAAATGGTACAGATATCGTGGCAGAACACAGAGCACAAACACAGGTCCTGATGGCGATATCACAAGGGGTCTTAAAGGACAAGGTAACCTCAAACATACATATATAATACCCAGCTTAGACTTGCTCCACTCTGACACTCTGACACTCTGACACTCTGACACTCTGACACTCTGACACTCTGACACTCTGACACTCTGACACTCTGACACTCTGACACTCTGACACTCTGACACTCTGACACTCTGACACTCTGACACTCTGACACTCTGACAAAGTCACACGTGTGTAATCCTGGTTGGGCTGCCTGTGCTTTATTCAGAGCGATTGCTAAGACACTAAGAACTAAGACAACTATTACAGAGAAAAAGGACTTTGCGAAAGTCTAAGCTAGTTGATCACCATGGACTTTTACAACCTTTAACTCGCCAAAGGTCTAGTACTGGCAACTTAGAGTATACTGAGAAGTGCGCAAATGAGGGGGGACACCGCAGATATGGCGCAGGGAAAATGGTACATTGCCCCTCTCCCCCCGCCACCCCTCTCCCCCCCTCTCCCCCCATGATCGAGACCTCGCTACGCTCTCGAAGAGGTATAATAATCTAACATCGATCTTTTCTTTGTCTAATCTTCAGGGTATTACGTTTACGCTGAGGCATCTTTTATCCCAAAAGGAAATATAACTGAACTTCAGAGTAAAACATTCCCTGCTACTTCTGGTCGATGTCTTCAATTCTTTTACAGCATGAATGGTAATGACGTTGGGGCGCTCTATGCTTACGTAATGGATGCGAAGACAGGGGCTAAGAAGATAATTTTTTCAAAGAGCGGTAATCAGGGACAAAAGTGGTACAACGTGGAAACTACTTTTACTAGCGCAAATGATTATAAGGTATGCCTGGAATTATCGTTCTATAACATCATTTTCCAAACTATTTTAGTGATCTCCTGAACGCTAATTTAACCAGTAGAACACTACAAGAGGTTTTGCACCATCACGTGTTGGCAGCCATGACAGGAGGCAGGAACAATTGAATCTGGTCTAATCTGATCATGATTTACAAGAGAGAATTCTTTAGTTTCCCAGAGGGAAAGACTCTATTGTTCCTGCCTCGTGTCATGACTGCCATCACGTGATGGTGCAAAGCCTCTATTATTTAGATAATAAGTGTAAACGATTTTCAATATCATGCAAGGGTTTATCCAAGAGGTGGTCACTCCCCACTAACCTCGACGTATAAACGTATTTGTCTTTACTATAAGAACTCTAACTTAAAGAAATAATAATAAAATAACTATCAATAAAAACCTATACTGTTTTTTTTAAGATTGTATTTGAGGCTGTTCGTGGTAATTCGTATGCAAGTGACGTTGCTTTAGATGACATCATGTTTGCTGATGGGAAATGTCAAGGTCAAACAACATCCATTCCAACTACGGCAAGACAAACCACCGCAACACCTACCACTGGAAGTCCCTCGACTGCTCGTTCAACTACTGCAAAACAAACCACCATGAGACCCATTACTGCAAATTCATCGACGATACCTCCATCTACTGCAGGTCCTACCACGGCACCACCCACAACTGCATATCCTTCAACTACTAAATATTCAACTGTCGCTCCCACTAGAGTCCCAACTACCCCAGGTATTATACATTGACAATTCCAAAACCTTTGAAAAGTCAGCTTTTTCTTGGTGTTGCAGGACACAGTTGAGCCACGAACACAATAAAACAATAGCCAAGAACTTAGAACGAAACAATGCATTGCGATACAAAGAACCCTAACCTTGAATACAAAACTTCCTTCAACACCAAGAAAGATCCCCAAAATCTCATGTTGATAGCTATTTGATGTTGATATACATTTTTGTTTTAGGTCAAAGTGATGATTGCAATTTCGATAAAAATTTCTGCTACTGGACCAAGGGTGTAGGTACTAACATGTATCCCTGGGCACGTAACTCCTTCAGTACCCCGAGCATTGGTACTGGACCATCTGGAGATCATACTACTGGAACAGGTATTTGGAAAAGAAAACCTGGTTATATTTCATTATCACTTTAATATAATTATCTCAATAGTATTTATTGATGACTTCCATGTGTATTTGTTCTAGGTTATTACGTCTATGTAGAAACATCCAACATGTTTGGAACGAATGAAACCGCTACTTTAGTCAGTAAAACTTTCCCGCCCTTTTGTATTCGCTGCATGAGTTTTTACTATCACATGTATGGAGCAGCTATGGGCACCCTGAATGTATACATCCGAAAAACCGACATCAATAAGCAATACAAGATATTCACCAAGACTGGTAACCAAGGCAACAAGTGGCATAGTGCAATGGTTTCGTTTAGAAGTAGTTATAAGTACAAGGTGAGCTATGATAGTGATCATTTATTTATGTTGCGCCGATTTCCAGCAGTCCATTGACGCTAGACTGGACGTACAGTACAAAATAGTTAATATTACAATTTACGAAATTGCCACAAAAACTTGAACGGCGTAAGTTTAACATGAAAATCTATAAGCCAGTTCAAAGTTTAAGAATCGTTTTCAGTGCGCATGCATGTATTTATTAGCTTCCTATGATAACATCAGTCACTAATGGCCGTCACTGAGTTGTACTCAGATAAGCAGAATGCATTCATTAAAAGTTCATACTGAGCTGTAACAAACCTTGTCTTATTTTTACAGATTATTTTCGAGTCCGTTCGAGGTCATTCCTACACTAGTGACATAGCAGTTGATGATATTTCTTTTACCGATGGTCCTTGTCCAACGCAAAGTAAGCCACTGACTTAAAAATATACTGGGTTTTTTTTTTTTTTTCAAAATTTGCTAACTTTCAAAAATTTTGCTACGAAGGGGTACCAAGTACACAACGGCCAACAAAGCCAACTGTAGTACCCACTAAATTTCCAACAACCTCGGGTAAGTCGTCCATACTGATCCATGAATGAAATCTATAGATATAGAATTCAAATGTCATACTCTATTCTCGTTCAGCATTTCATGGTCTACTATTGCGGACATTGTCATGATTTTTAGTTTGCGCGAAAAGAGGTAGCTTGTGTATTACAGCTCGTAGGGAATATGAATAAGTTAATTTTGCCTAGTGGTTTGGAAAGACGCTTGGAAATTATATAATTTTCGAGAACTGAATGCATATGTTTTTGATTCTTACAATTTCCAGGAAGAGCCAACGATTGCAATTTTGATCAAAACATGTGTTACTGGACTAGCGGACCACGCACCAGTACGTATCCATGGAAACGAATTAGAGGTGGAACACCGAGTAGCGGAACAGGACCAACCAGAGATCACACAAGTGGATCAGGTGAAGTAGGACTGGCTTAATTAGAAGGATCTTCTTTTTTGATGTTGTGGGATAATAGACAGACTTGTGCGTACACGGAGAAAATACAAGAGAGGTGCATGTGTTTCTTTTAAGTACCAATCTAAGCCCTCTTTTTTTTTTTCCCATACAGGTTATTATGTGTATGTAGAGACGTCATCCCCAGTTAGTAAAGGTCAGACAGCCACATTGGTCAGTAAAGTCTTTCCTCCCGCACCAACTGGTCGCTGCATGAGTTTCTTCTATCACATGTACGGTACAGCCATGGGATCGCTTAACGTGTATATTACAAGGCTCAACTCTTACTCGAAAACCAAAATATTTACAAAATCTGGTGACCAAGGAAACAAGTGGCATGGTGCAACAGTTACCATACGAACTACCTACAGTTACAAGGTCCGTAGTTGATCTAATTTTCTCAAACTCAGTAATTATTTTGAAATTTAAAATTTCTCTATTGCTTATATTTCTTTCAGGTCATTATCGAGTCAGTCCGAGGATCTTCCTACACCAGTGATATCGCTATTGATGACATTTCGTTTATCGATGGGCCTTGCCGTCCAAGCCGAGGTAGGCCCACTCACCTTAATAAGTATATTTTATAGTTCTACCTGTATACTATTCGTATACTAAGAGCGGAGGGTTCTCCTGTTAAAAGCAGGTTAACATGACTTTCAACGTTTGTAGAAATGGAACACCGATTGTTAATGAACTATATACTTCAACGCTACAGTGGCCATCTTGGTAGGGGGGCAAATATACAAAGCTTTGTTGAAGTAATGGCGGTCGATTTCCTGTAGGTTTCTTTGACAATGTATGTAGGTGTCATTAGATTAAATATAATGTTTCCTCTACGTACATGTTTTTTGTTACCGAGCTTTCGGATCATAGTCAAAGAATCAAAGTCATGATCATCTGTTAAAATTACTTCACATTCCCAGTTTGCTTAAAATACTTAATGTGGTTTTTTTACCATTTCATTTAAAGTAGAAGTGTGTAACTTTGATCGAAATTTCTGCTCCTGGACGAATGGTGGAGGTACTAACAAGTACCCATGGAAAAGGATCTCCTATAACACCCCAAGTACTGCCACAGGACCTTCCAAGGACCATACCACAGGATCAGGTAGTTGAACTGTTAATGCAATGCAAATGATATGGTAAGGATCGCAGTGCATTGTGCTCGAATATAGACGAGAATAATGATTTTTCCTCTCCTTGCAAAGTTATAGAATAGAATCAAGGGTGGTCAGTATTGCCGCCCTCTCTTGTTCCAATATTACTGGACTCAAAATCACAAAATGTTTTGGGGCTCTCCTATAATTTGAGCATAATTCTCAAGGTTTTGGCCCCTTTTCAATTTACAATGCCAAATACGATTTTTGAGGTAGGTGTTTCCTGCGCGAATAGTTCCTCCCCAAGGTTGTATCGAGAGACGGTAAAATTGATGTGCGAAAAGATAAACTAGCCGATGTAAGACGGAGTGCCTCGCTTATAATAGGTTTTCCCCTGAACTGAAGTAGTGTAAACTTTCGCACAAAAAACGTAATTTTTTTTTTAAACCTGCGTGCTTTTCATTACAGGTTATTATGTGTATGTGGAAACATCATCCCCAGCTAGTAAAGGTCAGACAGCCACATTGGTCAGTAAAGTCTTTACTCCCGCACCAGCTGGTCGCTGCATGAGTTTCTTCTATCACATGTACGGTGCAACTATGGGATCGCTTAACGTGTATATTACAAGGCTCAACTCTTACTCGAAAACCAAAATATTTACAAAATCTGGTGACCAAAGAAACAAGTGGCATGGTGCATCATTTACCATACGAACTACCTACAGTTACAAGGTCCGTAGTTTATCTGATTTTCTCAAACTCTATAATTATCTAAAAAAAATAATTTCTCCATTGCTTATATTTCTTTCAGGTCATTATCGAGTCAGTCCGAGGATCTTCCTACACCAGTGATATCGCTATTGATGATATTTCTTTCGTCAATTCACCTTGTCCTACTACAACTCAAAGTAATACACTATTAGCCATTCCGAGATTGAGGGGAAAAACTGGGTCGAGTCGGTATTGCAGTGCATTGTGGGACTCTTTTAGGATACATATTTCCAAGATGGCATATCCAACAGTCCCACAATGCACTGCAATGCTAACTCGACCCAGTTTTTTCCTCGACCCCGGAAAGGCTAACGGCTGATAGGAACTAAACTTGACCACTATTCATATTGATTCACTGATAGGCTCTTGACCAGGATTCACTGATAGAATCTAAATTTGAAAGGATCTAAATTTTCTGCTATGGACCTTTAAATTCCCGAATTAATAAAATACAGTTACAATACACCTACATATATAATATACAATCATTTTTTTATTATCAAAGTAATAGATCGTTGCAGCTTCGATCAAAGCTACTGCTCCTGGTCTAAAGGTGGAGGTAGCAATCACTATTCGTGGACTCGACGTTCTGGTGGTACACCAAGCCTAAATACGGGACCCTCTAAAGACCATACAACTGGATCAGGTTGGAAAGTGAATCGGAATAATATTTACTTTTAAATAAGTTGCTTGCACCATTACTATTTGTGCAGCGCAATATAAACATAGGTTCATGAAACGTGTAGCGCGTTTTATTCCAGCGACGTCAGTGCTGTATACAAAAGCTCCTAATTTTAAAACAAGAAATAGTCCTGGGGGGTTTTACCATTGCAACCACTCGCAATCTATCTGGTTGGAAATTTGTGCGTTTACTAACCGAAAAGAGCGGGAAACTTATACTTTCGACAAATAGTATACGCGTCTACCGGAAGAACCAAAACGAGTAGAAAAAGTGTATTACCTCAATCGGAAGACCGAGTTTTCCGGAACTTTCGGATTGGAATGACACATACCATTTGTTCTTTCAACCAGAATGGCCGGTTTTCTTGGGTAAATGATAAGCACCCCTGTATACTGAATTTTACCATTGTTATCATTTCCTTTAACGAATTAAAAATATACTAAGCTTTCTTCATTGAACAGGCAATTATGTGTATGTGGAAACATCTACCCCAGCTAGTAAAGGTCAGACGGCCACATTGGTCAGTAAAGGCTTTCCTCCCGCACCAGCTGGCCGCTGCATGAGTTTCTTCTATCACATGTACGGTAGAACCATGGGATCGCTTAACGTGTATATCACAAGGCTCAACTCTTACTCGAAAACCAAAATATTTACAAAATCTGGTGACCAAGGGAACAAGTGGCAAGGTGCATCAGTTACCATCAGGAGCAGCTATACATACAAGGTATTCACTTTTCAGAAATTTACAAAGTTGCAAACGGCTGGTTAGTCTCGAGATTTTGTCATCGGTTGGCAAGGGTGGGGTTTCCCTTTCACCACTAGGGTTCCGTATTCATTCCTGCAAACAGCACATGTGAGTATAGAGTGTGTTTGGTGTGTTGTTTTCTTCGCAAGAAAATGTATGATTTCAAAATGTACGCCACGTACCAAATCAAGTACCAAATTCAGCCCCTGCATGGACGTGAAATTAAAGCAGCTCTTGAGTTCTATTATGAAAAAACTACCCAAGAAAATGTGATATTTCTTCAATCTTGCATTGCTTATCTTCCTTTCTTTGTTTTTGATGCAAATAAGAAAGTTGGTACGCGAAGGTATTGATGATGATTAATGACACCTGACAAAATTTTCTTTTATTCTCAGATCGTTTTCGAGTCAGTTAGGGGTTCTTCCTATGAAAGTGACATTGCACTCGATGACATCATTATCAAAACTGGCGCATGTTCAACAAATGCAGCTCGAATAGTGTAATATGAATTTGAACAGCCAAGGAACATGAAAAAGAAATCAAAGATTTTCTGTTGGAATTATAAGAATGAAGTTAAATAAATTTTGCTAAATGAACATAATTTATTTTGTCATTTATCTTCAACATTTATCTTCAACATCCGTAATTTAAACATTTCATTAACTTGTTCTGAATCAAATAATATTTATTAGCGATTTCCATGCACCAGAATTATAATAACTAGCAGTGATACAAAAAGATCGCTTCCAGTTGACCCTGAAAAATAAGAAAAATAATATATATGAAAGTTGTAAAAAAGTGCATTAACGCATGACTACAGCTTACCTCTGTCTAAATCATTAACATAACTGGCAGGTTTTTCTGCACTGTAGCCGAAAGGAATAATCCTTGTTACAATGATATCTGTAGGCGTGGCACCAGGATGTTGATTCATTGTCGTAACAGGGATTGACTGCAAAATGAAAAAAGAAAGAAAAAATTAAATAACTACCGTGCTTTGCCTTAATGTTTCTATACCCAGCGAAAAAATCCATTTTTTCCTAACAAATTTACGAAAATTCCCGCCGAATAAAGATAGGGACGCAAGTGGTAATTACTTTGTCATCTAGTCTCTGCGCATATGCAATATTCTTACTTCAGCAATAGATTTCTCAGTTCTAACTTAAGACCAATTGTCCGTATGTGGTACCAAACTTTGACCTATCCTTAGCTACGGACACACGGTATGACATTACATACTTGCATCAATATTGCGCGCATCGGCTATCAACTGCGCAAGGTTGCAAGCAATCTATGTTGAGAACCATGACAAACGACGCAATTTGTTGCACGCAATATTTCCGCACCTTAAGTATCGTAAAGTGGTTTTCATTAACCTTTAAACTAAAGTGTATTATTTAAAGCGCAACAAGGTAAATAATCGATTAAAGACAAAAGATGGAAAGGCGAAGTGGCTTGTCTACTGAAAATTTCAAACAAACTGTATTTCACGGGTTAATGAATTCGACAATTTTTGATTACCCTGTTTACATATTCGGCAGCTCTTTTTACAATTGACATTCATGTAAAGTGGATTGCTCCAACAGTATCCAGATGATGCCCAGTTTGGACAATTGATGTTATTGTCTTTGCAACCTAGACACAAAGTAAATAAAGGATAAATAAAGGAAAGCTGACCTGACGTGATGCATGATGCATGATGCATGATCTATATATGGAGCTCTTTTTATTTATATATCCAAAGGCGCTTAATATCATGCGGGTTCGCTAGAAGAATTTTCTCGCTCTTCTTGCAATACTGCAAGCTCTTTGTAGATCACTGTAACCAGGTGATCTTGCTAGTGGCGCAAATCAAATCGAAAAAAGCTATAAATGCTACAATGCTATAAACCACAGCGCGCGCATTGCAATTGATATTTTATAATATATGATAATAATATAATGTGTTTATATAGCGCCATTTCCAGCAGTTCAATGGCGCTGTATGCAGTATAAATGGTTCATATTTTCAGATCTTTTCAAATGCATCAATAAAGGTAAGAAAAAGTAAGGTTTTGACGCCTTTTTTTAAATGTTTCAATGTTTTTTAGTCTTTTAATGTCTACCGGGATCTTGCTCCAAAGTTCAGGACTCGCGACATTTTATAGTAGCAGCCATCTTGAAAATAAGCTAAAAATATGCGACATTCTCGCCAATAGACGTTTTCTTGTTGAAACCACTTTCAATAAGTGCGGCATGAGTGATCAGTAATGCAAACAATATTTGCTCTGCCGACTTGCACCATAACGTTGCATTACCGCGCTTTAAATGCACGCGCCAAGTTAATTTGATTGCGAATATACTCACTTGTTACGCATGGCTTCAATGCACAGTCGTCAGTCTCGAGTTCGTTTCCATCACAGTTCTTCCCGCCATATTTTGGTGGTGGGTTGTTGCAGTGTCTCGTTCTTGATCGATAACTTTTTCCACATGTAGCACTACAAGCGCTCCACGATGACCACTGACTCCATTTTCCATCAATGGCAGCTACAATGAATCATTATGACCCCCGACGTCAGAGCAGCTCAATTTTGAGTATAAAACAAAAAAATTTGTTTTGTCCTCGAAATTGAACTGCATTCTGACGTGCTGCAAAGGGTCTATAGAGCATTTTCGCTTATGCCTCTTTATAAACTCGCCTTTTTTCAAAAAGCACAGCGGTGTCCAAGTTACTGAAGTATTGATTCACTAATTAATTATACATTAAAAGTTTCTAGCGGGGGTAGTATTGGTCTGGTCAATTTCGAGGGGAAAACGTAATGACACCTATATTGGGCTTTATCAAAGGTGCAGTCTAACGAATAACCAAGAACACTTCGTTACGTAAACTATGTAATAAGTATTTCATATATACCGGGTTTACAGATCTGGCAGCTCTTTCTACAGTAGTGCATCATGTACAATCGATTTCTCCAGCATTGTCCGTAAGAAGCCCAGGCTGGACAATAAATGTTATTGTCACTACAATCGTTATCATCTGATAAAGATAAAATATGTTAATCTTAATGTGTAGCCTTATAGTCATATACTTCTGTAAGTCACATCGTCGATCTTCGAAAATATCATTTTTTTTCATTATTTTTATCTAGATAATACTGTAGTCTTTGGATGAAAGACGCACAATCGACCGCCTTGTAAAGAAAGGGGACTCGTTTTCTCTAGCGTCTACGAGTTGAGAAAGTATACACGCCCTTTCAATAAGATTCAAAGCGTCATCTTTTTCATTTACCTGGTATGCACAATTTACAGCTTTTTCTGCAATAGACGTGCATGTATGGTGGATTCTTCTGACATTCCATCCTGGAGCTCCAGTATGCACAACGATTGTCGTAATCACGACACGGTGGTTTCGATGTGGGTGGCTGGGTGGGAGATGTTGTTGGTTGTTTTGTGGTAGGTCTTGTTGGTGGTGATGGTTGGGTGGGTGCTTTTGTTGTTGGTGGGGATTCTGTGGGTGCTTTTGTTGTTGGTGGGGATTCTGTGGGTGCTTTTGTTGTTGGTGGTGGTGATGGTTGGGTGGGTGCTTTTGTTGTTGGTGGTGGTGATGGTCGGGTGGGTGCTTTTGTTGTTGGTGGGGATTCTGTGGGTGCTTTTGTTGTTGTTGGTGGTGATGGTTGGGTGGGTGCTTTTGTTTTTGGTGGGGATTCTGTGGGTGCTTTTGTTGTTGTTGGTGGTGGTGGTTCTGTTGGTGCTTTTGTTGTTGTTGATTGTGTGGGTTCACCTGTTGGGTGTTGTGTGGCTGCTTTTGTTGTTGGTGGTTGGTTTGGAAATCTTGTTGTTGTTGGTTGTGTTGGTGCTTTTGTGGTTATATCTGGGTGAGTGGTTACTTTCATTGTTGTTGGTTGTGTTGTTGCTCTCTTAGTGGATGGCTGGGTAGGTGCACTTGTAGTTGGAGGATTAGAAGAAACTTTTGTTGTGGTTTTTTGAGTGATTGCTTTGGTGGTAGGTGTTCTGGTAGTAGTTGGAGGTTTAGTAGTAGTAGCGGGTTGGGTGGGTTCATTTGTCGTAGTTGCTAAGGTGGTAGGAGATTCTGTCGTCTTTTCCATTCCATCACAAGAAGAATCTTTGAAGATTATGTCATCAAGACCAATATCGCTTCGAAATGAAAGTCCACATACCGCTTGGAATACAACCTTTCATTCAGTCAAACAAATAAAAAATTTAAAAAATATGTTCATTTAAAAAGATAAGTATAAAAGAAAGACGACCTTGTACCTTGTACTTCCTTGGACTTGTTATCGTCGCGTTTCCTTTCTTCCATTCATCTTCTTGGTTACCAGTCTTTGTAAAGAGTAGCTTCATGTCACCAGTGCTGGTGTCGTTAACAAACACATTAAGGGTTCCCATTGCTTCACCATACATGTGGTAGTAGAATGTTAAACAGCGAATCTCTGTTGGTGGAAATTCTTTGCTGACTAAGTTTGCAGTTTGTCCTGGAGCGGCTGATGACGCCTCCGCGTAAACATAAAGACCTTAAACAGATTATCAAAGTGACGACGAACTTGTTAAATATCAACACTCTTAAAAATCTTAAAGTATTTTCAAATAGTTTTATATAATTTAAATTTTAGTTTTTGTTTTAATTTTTACGAAAATCTGTTTATCCAGCTGAGTTGTTCTTCAGAACAAAATCAAGATCATTCAATCAGAATTGAGGATTCGACATTTTATGTTCGTTTGCATTTCTAATATACTTGCTCGGATAATGCTAATCAGAAATAATTGACACACAATTCCTTTCGAGGAACACGATCAACTCAATAATTTTATTTGTCACCATTTTGTGATGTGTGATCTCCCGAAGGTCCTGTCAACGAGCTTGGCGTTTCTCCACGTTGTTGCCCCCAGCGGAAAGAATTCTGATCAACAGTAGTGGGTTGATGCCAGTGACACAGGTTGTTGTCAAACTCACAATCGTCGGGTCCTAAAACAAAACATTAATAAGCAAAGTGTCAGTTGCTATTAAAAACATTGTAGGAAGAATCTAAACGATAATAATGAACGACGTTTTGGCATCATCAGAAAAAGTAGTCTAATGTTTCAAGTGGATCTTGAATAATTCAACCACTGTGCATGCATACAGATACGGAAGTCAACTGAACAAAAGCTGTATTGATTTGGCTTTATAGGAAAGAATGTCACTGACACTTTTGTTATAACAACTACGAGTTATTAAATACGCGCTGCTATGCTTAAAAGCAAGCCTGTAAAGTATTTTTTCTGGTATATACAGGCGCATATAGCTATGAGAAACGAATCTCTATACTCTGATGTTCAAGATGGATGATCTACCTACCAAGACCGCAAGTTAAAACCTTGCAAGATTGTTCATTAGTCTTGACGCCAACACATGATTCGCCTGAATACTTTGGAGGTGGGTCGTTGCATAACCTCGTTCTTGTTTGCTTGCCAATACCACATGACTTGCTACATGTAGACCATGCTGACCACCGGCCCCAGTGCCCGTCAACAGGCTCTAGAATTCATTAATAAGATGGTTGATGGTAAGTTATGGCATGGCATGGCATGGAAAGTCGTGGTGTGGTATGGCATAGCATGGCATAGCAAGTCGTGGAATGGTATATGGCATGGTATGGCATGCATTTCTTTCCATGAGAATAAAGGACATAGCAGCCAAGTTAAATTTGATTTATAATGAAATACCAATTTTGTTGTTAGAGTCAACCATTATAGCGGTAGGACTTCAAGATTTGAGATTAAGACAGGCAACTTGCAAAGACTAATAAAGCTAGAAAAGTCAGCAAATCAGTCCCGGATCGTAGCCATGTAAATTTTATTGTCCCATTTGAGTTCTAAGCGTATCGTTCTCTAAATATTTTTTTTAGTTTATTCCTATGACTTACTATAGCATTCTTCGTGTGTACATTCTACTAAATCCACTTCGATGCCATTATAATCGGCTTTAGGACAAAACGTCTTTCTGTCGGATGAAGTGCAGAAACGTTGACGAACCTTGTAGCATTCATCGTTGCAAAACCCCCAAGAGCTCCACGAACTCCATCCGCTATTCCCTTCACTGTCTGAGGAAAGATAAACCAATGTTAAAACATACAATTCAATTATTTTTTGGCCATGTTGGTGATATTTTTTTACAAAATAATCCTTAGGCTTTCGTTACCAGCTTCATCAACATGATTGCCATGATGTCTTTTGACTCTAAAAACTCAAAGTCAACAATCCTATCTAGATCTGGATCAGGCTCAGGTCATCTACTGTGGGTCTTAGAGCTGGAAGGTTTTTTTCACATGGCTATGAAACACTTATGGCACAGACCGTTCCTTGCCGTGACCGTGTCAGTACCGTGCCGTGTATGAAAACATTCGACATTCGGTAACGTGTCCGTGCCGCGCCGTAACCGTGCCGTAACCGTAACTCATACGAAATGCGCTCTAAGCCTAAATTCTTACTTTTGCAGTCGTAGAGAGCATTGACTTTGACAATATCGGTTTCACTAAACCCATCTCGTTGACCAAGTTGTCTATCAGGATTATTGATGGATAAAATAGTTGGTTCGCCATTCTTGGAAAATGCATATTTTCCATAATGCATGATGCTGTCGAAGTCATAGTTTGTGTTCAGTACATCTATATCGCTTCTCTTGTACTTGTTGAAATTGTCTTCTGTCCCTAGAGCATAAATTTCAGCGTCATGTGTCAGAAACCGTGTATTCATTGATTGCCCTTTGATGGTATATAGTGTTTTGATGGATCTCTTGATCCATATTAAGCAAAAGTATAATACTATACCTTCTTCGATATTCTCCCACATAACTTCCACATGATGATTTCTATCAGGTCTAGACTGTTCGTGCCAGAATCCAATAGCATGGAGCATTTCGTGCATGATCGTACCTCGATGATTACAACCGTTGCCCAGATTAACTTCCTGAGGGCCTGTTAACCAGTACTTTCGCCCAACACCTGATGAACACCTACAGTACGCAATGCCATATATAACAAAAATTAAAGAAACGTGTATTTGTATTGAAAAGGATGTTACGAAAAAAGGTGGTACGTACCCATCGTGACGAACAAAGTTGACCCAGTTTGATTGGTTAGTATGTGGTACCCATCGCACACACGTGTGAAGTGTAAACTGCTCGATTGCGGCATTGATGTTGGGTTTGTAGTCGACTGAAATGCATATGTATTTCCCAGTGAGTTTCATTTTTTTAGTTAGGTGCTTATCCTGCTTATCATTAGCTTACACGTGGCATTCCCTAGAGTATTATTTCTTTGTTAAACGATTGTGCATGAGAAGACACATGAATATGGATACAACTCAAACAAAGAATCGTATTCCCAAGAGAATGACACGTGGTCTGAAATGAGAAAACAAACCACTCAAGCAAAAAAGATCCATTGAATTTCATCAATCACCTGATCCCACTCGTTTGTTTTATAATGTAGTATTTTTAATGAAAAACTTACTCAAATCATCATGTATTTCATAAGGAACCTCCTTAGTTAACCACAAGTATTGTCTAGCTCGTTCTGAAGTTCTCTTTAAGTTATCTCTTAACGGTCCATCCACATCACCGTTTTTGCGGGTATCTACGTTATCACGATCACTCAAAATGATATCACCTTCATACAAGTGTTGAGCGTTTCCTAAAATAGATGAAATTTACTTTACTTCATATTGGATGATCGAATTAATTCGAAGCTGGTTGTCGAATAAACTAATCCAACTGTTACCTTCGTTAATTCTAATGATTCTGTCTGTAATGGATGTATCTACGCCGTTGAGTGAAGCACGTTGAAGGCGGAGCTGCTGATTGACTTTTCCTCGGACTTCACGTTGTACATGTGCACCTTGATTATCTAAGAAGAAATCGAATCTTAAGTTGTAAAAGGGTTAGATCCAGGTTTAGGATTTAAATTGGAATTAGCACTGAAAAGAAAATGATAAACATATAATACGTCATTGAAGTTCTTCAGCTGCCGGCCGGCAAGTAATATTTCAAATATAAACTACTTTTTGCTCATGGAATAGAATTGTCGGCCGCTAGCTCATGAATAAATCATGCATCAATCAGCTCCTATTTTGTTTTTTTCCTTTGACATTTTTTAAAGTCATAGTCAGTTTTTTTTTAGCAAACTACTTGTTATTATTGGTATTATTGAATATGGTCGACCATGTCAACATGTCCTTTCTGGCCTGGAAAATTAAGGTTGAGAGAGGATTCGTAAAAGCGCTCGTCACGCACATTCTTATGGCTACATATGGCTACTGAGATGAAAATAAGAACTGCGTTGATGTAATGATAACGCCGCCATCAGTTAACATCCAGCACTAAGGCGTGTCTTTAGTCTTTTCCTCACTCAGCGCTGCCCAACCTTCAAACCATTTACAAATAGATAGGGTTTATTAGTAAGAATGACATACCTTGTTTCGTGATAAGGGGTGAGCCTTCAGTCAATGTTCCATAAACCAAAACGAAGATGAAAATTCTATAATACATTTTCTACCAATATGAAATATTGAACTACCACATAAACATGGAAAGTGTTCAACTAGCAGCAACCTTTGAACTAAATCAAGCACTGAACAGAAAGATCCGTAAACGGTATACAAGCAAAACACTAGAATGCTTGTTTTAGCTTTCTGTTATTTAACAAGACAGGATATGTACTCGACGATAATCTGTTACGTTTCTCATAAGTATTTTGTGTTTCAATAGGGGGTGGGTTTATCATTCATACGAAAAGCAAACAGATACATCAGTATTTGGTAAGTCAGCGACAACTTATGTTTGCGATAAACTTTACCGTTAGCAGATATTGCTGGTTTTCAATCATTTCAAAGAGAATGGAAAAACAAAAGATACGGCGACAATGTTGGTTGTTATAACAAAAGAGACTGATTACAAATCTTTTGTAAAGTTCAATCAAGATGGCGGCTATGACATCATGTGAAAATCAGTAATTACTAGATAGCATCGTGAAAATATGGATTAAGGTAAAATATTATTGGAATGGGTTTTTCTATTAGCACTTTGGTTTTGCTTTCTTGCCTAGAATCACCATCTGCGTAGATGGCTAACGTGTAAATATTTGCTGTGCAAGTTGTAAAAGTGTGTAGAGGTAGAGTGAGCTTCCCACGGAGTCTTTCCTGGTCATTCTGATCACTGTAAAAAGAGTTTCTCAATTCCGTTGAATCCTAGCTAAATATTATCACAGATGGACCGCCCAAGTCATTTTCCCACTTGGCAACCAGTTATTTTTATTTTATTTTATTTTATTTAACTTCGCCTTTTAAAAACAAAATCAGTGATCAGTTTGGTAGATTGGTAGCTTGGAGGAAAAAAATGAAAACAAGAAATAGAGAATTGAATGGCGGGGACACCACAACAGCTTTCGCCAATTACTGTGGGTCCAGTTAGTAACACTGTCCTTCGCACCAAAAATTGGTGCACCATTTTGCAATCAAATATAGTTTGAACATCTTCCTACAACCACTTGTGGTCAAGTTCTATCCGTGGATTAGCTCATTTACCCATACAAACACACACTGTTAAGTAATACTCAGAATTGATTGACCCAACACGTCAGCAGTTAGATGTCGCTGTAAATATGTACGACAAGAGTTGTGAACAAACGAGATAGCAAATACTTACGCTATGGTGTTTATTTTAGACTCTTTATTTACACGCCTGTATCAACAAACGTACAATAACTAAAAGCTTCAGCTTAAATTGGCCCTGGTAGTTTAAAGAAAGAAAACCAAGGAACTATATTAAGAAACTTTTGATAAACATTGCCTTTTTTTAAACTGTAGTGTGTTTTTTTCCCGTGTAGCTGGCTAACACGTGATGAGGATTAATGCATAATTTATGATACTAAATATCTTAAAAGAACTGATTGAATATAATATGTATTTTCGCAGGGCCCCTCTAAATATATATACCAGCCTAGTTCAGTGCTTAATGGGCCACCCTGCTTAGATAAACTTGACATATACAAAGAGGATTCATCCTCGGTCCTTTCCGAGGTTTCCCAAACACGGACGACGCTCGAGGATTGCAATCTTTTAGATGAAGATATTTTTCATTATTTAATTTTAAACCCAAGGTAGTGCCAGGGATCTATACCCTGAATATAGTTAGGTTTGTCCATCCTGTTACTGAGCTGTAAACTGAAATTAACGACACCAACTTCAATAGTATTGCAGCTAAGAATATGTAAGATAGCACAGATTTAGAGAAGGCTGCGACTCGTGCCGCCTGCATGCGCAGACCACGATCTTCGTGATCCGCAGTTAAACAAAGAAAAAATTAAAAACAAAACGACCACTTGTAAAAGTTTTGATGAAGCTTTACTTTATTACGTTTTCAAAAGTATCTCACACAGATAGAACAGGAAGAAACCAAAAGGTTTAGGAACAAAAATATCCAGCAAAAACTGAAATTGAAAAAAATTCAAAGTATTAATTATTATAACAATACTTCATTTTATTTTACAATTATTAGTGATTGCAATATGTAAACACCCAACCATATTCACCAAAGCTCTTCACAAGTTGCCTTGATTTACCAACCAATCCATCTCTGGTTGGCACATGAATTACAAAGCCTTCCGTCTTCTGATTAAAACTGGACTTGAGCGGGAAAAGTAGAATAGAGGCTTTGCAACATCATGCACGTGATGACAGCCATGACAGGAGGTACAACAATAGTCTTTTCCCCCTGGGAAACTGAATTCTTTTTCATGTAAATCATATTAGACCAGATTGAATTGTTCCTGCCTCCTGTCATGGCTGCCATCAGTGATGGTGCAAAGCCTCTATTCCAAGCCGAGAATGATTTTCTTACTGTTCAAACTACTCAAACTAAATGGCGCAAACACAAAGGATACTGGAATGCAGTTCATTACCACACGCATCAGGAAAGTTCGTGCTGACAAATAGTCGAATTTCAGAGTATTAAGTTACCTTTTCTTTGTAGTATCAGCATAAACGGCAAGTTCGCTTACAATTCTGTCGGAATTGATGGTAATTTGTATACTGACAGTAATATCTGTACGTCCGACACCACGATGATTGTGCTCGGTCAACACAATGAGCTGTCAATCAAGAAAAAAGGTTCGATGAATTCGGTTAGATGATGCTGTTGATGTTATCTTATTTGTTAACAAAACAAAACAAGAAAAAAACTAAACTAAACAGACACACACACTAAACAAAAGTAAAAACAAAAACAACAAAATTTACAACAAAAAAACACACAACGTTCGAATATATATATAATTTTTTTCCTACTCACTTGCACAGAGACTACAACTCTTTCTACAGTTGGCGCGCATGTAAATAGGGTTGCGCCAGCATTCTCCTCTTGAAGCCCAATATTTGCAGCTATAGTGGTGGTCAATGCACGCTATAGAACATAATGATAACGAACACGAGGTTAGTTGGTAATAAACAATTATTAAAAACCATTTCGAATGAAACGAAAGAAAATGTAGGGAAGCTGGATAACCCGGCCCAGAAAAAAACTTCCAACCAAGGGAGATAACCAACAACCTATGTGCATGCACATGTGTTGCCTTGATTGCCTTCCTTTCAAAATGCCAATCAAAAATAAAGCAATACTTACGAGGGTTGCATCTGTTGCAGCTTTTCTTGCAGTAGATATTCATGTAACCAGGATTTCTCGTACACTCCCCACGATATGCCCAGTTTTTACAATTTGAATTGTCATCTCGGCATGTTGGAGCTTTATTTTCCATACGAGGAAAGAATAATGCAAATGTTATCATTTTGAACAAAGCTAATCATAATTACATATGTAAAGATTGTTTAAGATGATATCAAGTAAAAATGGGGAGACGCTACGTTCGTACCGTGAGTCATCTTTAATTTGAAGGGGGAAAATTGGTTGAAAATGTTTAAAAAATCGGCAAAAAAGCACTTAAGTTACAAGATAGCCATTTTTTAAACCTATAGGTTCTTTGACTTACCTTTCGTTGGTGGAGGGGTCCAAGGGCGTTGGGTTGGGGCTCGAGTGGTAATTACGGGTGGCTTGGTCGTGACTACAGGTGGTTTGGTGGTGACCACAGGTGGTTTGGTGGTGACTACAGGTGGTTTGGTGGTGACTACAGGTGGCTCGGTGGTGACTAAAGGTGGCTGGGTGGTGACCACAGGTGGCTTGGTAGTGATTACAGGTGGCTCAGTGGTGACTACAGGCGGTTGGGTGGTGACTACAGGTGGCTCGGTGGTGACCACAGGTGGCTTGGTAGTGATTACAGGTGGTTGGGTGGTGACCACAGGCGGTTGGGTGGTGACTACAGGTGGCTCGGTGGTGACTACAGGTGGATTGGTAGTGACTACAGGCGGTTGGGTGGTGACTACAGGTGGCTCGGTGGTGACTACAGGTGGCTGGGTGGTGACTACAGGTGGCTGGGTGGTGACTACGGGTGGCTGGGTGGTGACTACAGGTGAATGGGTGGTGACTACAGGTGGCTGGGTGGTGACTACAGGTGGCTGGGTGGTGACTATAGGTGGCTGGGTGGTGACTACGGGTGGCTGGGTGGTGACTACAGGTGGCTGGGTGGTGACTACATGTGGCTGGGTGGTGACTACAGGTGGATGGGTGGTGATTACAGGTGGCTGGGTGGTGACTACAGGTGGCTGGGTGGTGACTACAGGTGGATTGGTAGTGACTACAGGTGGCTGGGTGGTGACTACAGGTGGCTGGGTGGTGACTACAGGTGGCTGGGTGGTGACTACAGGCGGTTGGGTGGTGACTACAGGTGGCTGGGTGGTGACTACAGGTGGCTGGGTGGTGACTACAGGTGGATTGGTAGTGACTACAGGCGGTTGGGTGGTGACTACAGGTGGCTGGGTGGTGACTACAGGCGGTTGGGTGGTGACTACAGGTGGCTGGGTGGTGACTACAGGTGGCTGGGTGGTGACTACAGGTGGATTGGTAGTGACTACAGGCGGTTGGGTGGTGACTACAGGTGGCTGGGTGGTGACTACAGGTGGCTGGGTGGTGACTACAGGTGGCTGGGTGGTGACCACAGGTGGCTGGGTGGTGACTACAGGTGGCTGGGTGGTGACTACAGGTGGCTGGGTGGTGACTATAGGTGGCTCAGTGGTGACTACAGGTGGATTGGTAGTGATTACAGGTGGCTTGGTAGTGATTACAGGTGGCTGGGTGGTGACTACAGGTGGCTGGGTGGTGACCACAGGTGGCTGGGTGGTGACTACAGGTGGATTGGTAGTGACTACAGGTGGCTGGGTGGTGACTACAGGTGGATTGGTAGTGACTACAGGCGGTTGGGTGGTGACTACAGGTGGCTGGGTGGTGACTACAGGGGGCTGGGTGGTGACTACAGGTGGCTGGGTGGTGACTACAGGTGGCTGGGTGGTGACTACAGGTGGCTGGGTGGTGACTACAGGCGGTTGGGTGGTGACCACAGGTGGCTCGGTGGTGACTACAGGTGGCTGGGTGGTGACCACAGGTGGCTGGGTGGTGACTACAGGCGGTTGGGCGGTGACTACGGGTGGTTGAGTGGTTGTTGTCTCACAAGAGTTTTCGTAAAATATTATATCATCGAGTGCGATATCACTTTCGAATGTCTTTCCACGAACAGCTTGAAACACGACCTATAAAACACATATTAATTGTATATGAATAAATATAACTTCAAACACCTACAAAGTTAAACCAGATTCAGAGCCGAAACGACCATCATTATGTATATTCATTTATCATTAAAGCTAGATCAATAGCGTTATGAAAGAACGTTTCCAGTATCATTGGTACAAAGATGTGGCTTCATTTTTCAATACAACCCGTGGCATAAAGCCTGCATGCACTGGAACAAGCCCAGGATTTATGAAGTCCATTATATCATTCAGAAATGATCTTTCATACCTTGTATTTCTCTGAGCTTGATATCGTTGCGTTTCCTTTCTTCCATTCATCTCCTTGGTTACCAGTCTTTGTAAAGAGTAGCCTCGTGTCACCAGTGCTGGTGTTAACAAACACATTAAGGGTTCCCATTCCTTCACCATACATGTGGTAGTAGAATTTTACACAGCGAATGTCTGTTGGTGGAAATTCTTTGCTGACTAAGTTTGCAGTTTGTCCTTCACTGGCTGGAGACGACGCCTCAGCAAAAACGTAAAAACCTAATGGGAAAAATGAATCGAGATATGAGCTGAAGAAACGTGAACGATATTTGAAAAAGGATTCTTGGGGTTGATCATGATGCTTATATATTATATAATGACATTAATGAACATGCTTTACCACTTCCATACTAGATAATATTTAAATGACACTATTTTGGTTATCATATCATCATGGTGGTCATTATACTCTTTGCAGTAGTTGCAAACCAGCAACATTATGCGTACCTGTTTTTGTCGCATGATCCTCAGAAGGTCCCGTGTTTGAGCTAGGAGTGCTTCCTTTGTTTCTCTCCCAACGAAATTTATTCACTTCATACGATGTTGGTTGATGCCAGTGGCACAAATTGTCCTCAAAGTCGCAGCCATCTGGACCTTAAGATTAGTAAATAGTTTACTTAAGTATGGAAATATGCAGGGGACGTGTCGAGGATTTCAACCTTAAAAATCATCCTCCCGACTACCGTGCACGGTCGTGCCATCGCCAATCACCGATCGCCATCGATATCCGCCGTTCACTCCTTCAATCATTATTCAAATAGCAATGTAATTCAAACAGGGATTGGTTTAACTACTTACCAATACCACAAGTTAAAAGCTTGCAAGACTGTTCGGTAGTGTTGGATCCAACACATGATTTGCCTGAATGCTTTGGAGGTGGGTCGTTGCATAACCTCGTTCTTGTTTGCTTGCCAATACCACATGACTTGCTACATGTAGACCATGCTGACCACCGGCCCCAGTGCCCGTCAACAGGCTCTAGAATTCATTAATAAGATGGTGCATTTACTGTTTAAATTTCATTTTTATAGTTTTCGTCTTTAAGAAGTGTTCTTAGTGCACAGATTTTTTAAAGTGAACAAGTGCATTTGGGGCTAAAGGAAATGCCCGTAAAAGAGAGATGGCGGTATTGAGATATTTGAAGAAGTAGCTGTAACTGGAATCATTTCAGAGTGGATTTGAGATGTTAACAACCTTAATTCAAAGTTGTTGCTGTTGTGTTGAGGGTTAGCTATATGAAGCTTTACTAAAATAAAGTAGCCATGTTCATAAGGAAGCGCATGAAAGATAAGTTAAGCCTATGCTGCAGATCAGTAAATATTTTTTGAAATTCCATTTCTCTTATATACGTACTTCTGCATTCTTTTTGTGTGCAATCCACAACGTCCATTTCAATACCATGCTCGTCCGCTCCAGGACAGAACGTCTTTCTGTCGGCTGCGCTGCAAAACCTTTGGCGCACTTTATAGCAATCATCAGTGCAATCACTCCAAGAGGTCCATGAACTCCAGCCATTTGAAGAACTGTCTAGAAAAGAATGTATCAAACCATGTTACTCTTATGAATTCACTGATTTCTTATTCTCGACTCCTTCACTGCACATGAAAACTATTGTGTTTATGCAAAGTGCTCCTCAAATTTGATGCAAATAAGCAAAATCGAAATGCGTTGTGGGGCTCGGTTTTACACAACAGCTCTGGACTTCTTCCAAACTTCCCTCGTGTTTACATAAGGCTATGTAAACACGGCAAACGTTTCCTATTTGTTAAATCTACCATGAAATACACAAGACGTTTAGGTATATTAAAAACCTTACTTGTGCAGTCGTAGAGAGCATTAACTTTGAAAATATCAATTTCACTGAATCGATCTCGCTGACCAAGTCCTGTCTCAGGATCTTTGATGGATAACAGAGTTGGGTTGCCGTTCTTGGAAAATGCATATTTTCCATAATGCATGATGCTGCCGAAGTCATAGTTTGTGTTCAGCACATCTATGGCTTTTCTATTGTATTTATTAAAGTTGTGTTCCTTTCCTGAAAAAGAACGTTAACGTTTAACGAAATAAATTAAAGGAGAATGAGACGCCTAAGAAACAAGCAAGCAGAGGGACACTTAGCCTCCTTTGCAGACGTTCTTAGGGTCGTCAAGTTGCGTGACGACCCTAAGAGCGTCTGCGTAGGAGGCTAAGGGACACTGAGTCTCTGAAATGAATGAAGGATTGATAATCATCATGCAAGTATAATGAACAGAAAATATATTACCTTTGTCAATATTCTCCCACATAACTTCCACATGATGATTTCTATCAGGTCTGGACTGTTCGTGCCAGAATCCAATAGCATGGAGCATTTCGTGCATAATCGTACCTCGATAATTACAACCGTTGCCTAGACTAACATCCTGAGGGCCTGTTACCCAGTACTTACGCCCAACACTTGAATAGCAACTAAAATGTATACAAATTAAAGGAGATGTTAGAGAAAAATACCAATAATCCGAAAAAAGTCCGGGTTAAACATAAAAACGTCGTTTCACTAGATTAAGAAGATAGACTAAGATTAACTTTCTTTTTACGTCGATTCGCTTGGAAAACATAATCAAAATAAAGTTTTGCGTATGAATCAAAAATGTATTTTTATTTCAGGAAAATAATTTAGAAATTCACGAATTTAAGGTAAAGGAAAGAATCACTGAACAGGCGAAGGAAAAGTTTGGGAAACCTGCAAGAATTAAGGCAGCTCATGAGAAAGCCAAGGGATAAATTACTGTATTGTACATATTGTACGTATGCCTCTCTGTCATCGCTTCGCCATTTTACGAAATTTTATAAAGTATTTATAAGGTGGGGCTGACAGTATTGGTTCATGCATAATATGACTCAGAGATCATGATCCTCTGAAGTAATAATCTAACCATGTTTTATTTGTTTCGTGCCATATTTACCCATTTTTCTTCACAAACTTGATCCAGTTTGATTGGTTAGTACGTGGTATCCATCGCACACACGTGTGAAGTGTAAACTGCTCGATTGCAGCGTTGATGTTGGGTTTGTAGTCGACTGAAACGCATATATGTTACAGTAATCATGGCAGAAAGGAAAGTCTATAAACTGTAATTTTTGCAATACGGTTAGTTCCGATGAAATTATTCCTTTTCCTCACTGATTTCATAGTACCGGATTTCTTTCTGAATGCCCACGGACACATTTTTTGCAAAGTATTCATAGATATCATTAAAAGCTCGAGGGGTTTAAGTTACCCTTTACACTCGCGTTACAGTTAATTTTTTTTTTTTTTTTTTTTTTTTTGCGATTGGGTTTCTCTAACGAGAACAAACCTGTACAAATAAGTCTGTGGTGAAAGCCTGATTACAGCGGTACTATAATCAGTGCTAGCAGTGTTAAACTCCGAATCACATAGCAAGATGCGACTAGGATTATTACTAACGAGCCCTCCAACATGGGGTACTCGTTCATCGTATGTCGCAGGTTATCGATCCAAGTATCTTGTCAAGAAGTGCCGCCCCCCTCTCCCCACTGCATACCTAAATCACTGTGGATCTCGTAAGGAACCTCCTTCGTTAGCCATAATCCTTTGCGTGCCCATTGAGCATTCCTCTTAACTGTATTTTCGAGTGGTCCATCCACATCACCATAGTTACGAGTGTCTACGTCATCATGGTCGGTCAGAACAATGTCGCCTTCATACAGATTTCGTTTGCTCCCTGAATAAGATATTCATTTAATTTTTCTCGACATTTCAAAACTTTGGAAAGATATTCAGAAAATATGTATTGTACCTGCGTTATTGACGATGATTCTGTCTGTAACAGATATATCTGGATTGTTGAGTAGAGCCCGCTTTCTTTCAATTTCATTCCCTTTAATTTAGAGAAAATAAACTTAAGTAACTAATTATGCTGCGAACTCTTAATATATGGGTCAATATGGACGGCTCTCAATATTGTTAACTAAAGGGGCAGTTACTAGCGACAAAATTGTCCATCATAACTTGTAGCTGAAAACTTGTCAACATGTTCTAGGCAAAAGATGCTCGAATTGCTAAGATGTTATGTGTAATTATTTCCTAATGAAGTAAAGGTTCTCCCTACACTTTTTTCGCAGCAAAGAAAATGTCTTCCACTCGGGATGGTAATAGGAAAAGCATATTCTTGCACTATTAAGATGTCCTTGAACTTGTTTTAGAAGCCCAGTATGGCCAGGGCTGGGCTGTAATTATAGATGGGCCTATTTAGTATGAAATCTTCTTGTTAAGATAAGTAAAAAAATATAAAGTTTGTTTGGAAGGAAACATCACGCTATTACCGTATTTCTATTTGAAAATTAGTTAGAACGAACTTAGTAGCAGGGCTGTTATAAGATGGGCCATAAATATGTTAAATATTTGACTTAGAAAAAAGTTTTTACAATTTAGTGTGAAACCTCCTATGATAAGCTAAGTCAAAAAAAATCTGAAGTTTGTGTCGAAGGAAACATTAAATTACTCAGTTGTTTTTATATTACATTCAGAAACTTAGTTGGTGTCGGGAGAAGTTTCGTCGATTTGTTCTAAAGGAACTATCAATGTCCTCTTGGTTTGACATGGTTTACATTGTTAAGAGAGGTTCTTTTAAAATTAGAAATACACGAATCCTTAAAGCGTTACAACATAGAAGAAAGCTAAAAACGTCAGTATACCAACCTTCTTTAACGCCTTCAACTGCTAGGACATTCACAAACAGCAGTGGAACAATCAAATAGTAGCGATTCATTTTCTTAAAGTCAGTCCCCGCTGAGATGCAGTACGTTCTAGGATGTTGTTAACAACCGAGAAAGCTGGCATTTGTCCTGCCTACATTTAATTAAAATCAACAGTAATTTAAAAAGCGATTGAGAGTTGATTACGTGGATTGTGTATTTACTACTGATTGAAATCGGAAAGCAAAGCAATCATCTTATCAGGCCTCTCAAAAATCTATTATGAAGATGTCTCAGATGCACTGTAACTTCCATTAGTGTGCAACACATACTCTGTCATGTTTGTTCGGTAGCATCTTTTTTGTGGCCTTAGCTGGTGCTAGATTTTTAATTTAAATTTCAAGACGATTAGATGGGTAAACAGAGATTTAAAATTTGATGTAAAATAGTTCTTACAACTATTTAAATATTTGCGCAGCAGTTAAAAACATGAAGCTATTAGTTCACATATATATACATCAATTACTTCCAGTAAATCAAAGGTTATCTTATACATGGAATAGTTTCCAATTCAAGGACGATAACACTTTTTAAAGTAACTTAACTGCGAATCTCCTTCTACAATTCTTTTATCTTTATTATTAGATCATTAAATTACATTACATGCATTACTAAAGATGAGTACTTGAGTTGAGAGCTTTTTTCCGTTTTGTTGATGAAATAACATTCTAATGTGACTTCTGTACATACGTGGCACATTTTTGGAAGGTCTTGCAGTTTCCATGTATCTTGTTTTTTTAATGTTACCTCTTATTTGGTCAAAGCAGCTGATGTGTTAAGGCCCGTTCACACGTGCGATTTTTGCAGCATTTTTGCTGCGATTTCTGCGGCGATTTTTGAAAATATAATAAATTTTAACTCATGCTTCTGAAGAGACATTTGTCCAGTTAATCTTGGTGTCCTGAATAAAACTTTACACTGAGATCGAGGTATCTAAGAGTTAAACTGATCAAAAATACATACGAGTGGAAATTAAAATATCTTCATTGTTCATTCAGTATACAAATGTATCTAGTTGCCACTTCAATATCTACTTCATTCAAATCTTTTGATTAAAACCCCTTGCAATCAAGGGTCCTTGTTAGCCGGATGGGTGTGATTGGGCTTCATTAGCTGGCATCTGAATGATACCTTATAATAGCTCTCATTAATTCATCACCTTTTCACAGGTGCCTTCAAACAAAGAGATGAATATTTTAAAGAAATTTTCGAATTATACTCTGATAAAGAATGAATATATTGAAGGAACTTTGAATAATATCATTATCCACTAGTACTCCTTTTTAAAATACTGGATCCGCCATTATGTCAGTTATTGCCTTGTTTCATTTATGCCGATACCAGTGAATAGATGGTATTATCATTGGTGGTACAGGACTCCCGGCCCTTTCCCCCTAATCAGTAGCGTAGCGAGGGGGGCACGGGGGAGCACGTGCCCCCCCCCCCCCCCCCAAATTTTTTTAAATTAATTTTTGAATATAAAAAAACGTTTGGTTTCTGTTTTTTTGGTTTGATTTTATTATACTGGGTGCCTGGGTGCCCCCCCCCCCCCCCCCCCACTTTCAAGGTCCTCGCTACGTCCCTGCCCCTAATTGTCAAGTCTTATTTGTGCACCGTGAATAAATATATAGTTCTAGAGGCACAGCCTATTGAACTATCGAACCTCTAGCTCGTCATCATGTCGAGAGGTTCTTTGGCCTTTGTTGATTATTAGAAAGTGAAAGAAAAAACATTTTTTTTGTTGGTATTATCAAAACCGGTGTTTACTTTCGCCATATAGACTATGAGAGTTCAAACCACCCAGAACGCAAGATTTGGAGTAGTTGACCACTTCGGGACCTTTTCTTGTGTCAGCTGAATAGGGGTTGATTTTATTGTAAATAAAAATTACAAAATTACAACTGGATTCAGCATCGCCAACTTAACGAGTAACAACTCTACGATCATATCATGATTTTGCATGGTATATTTAATAGTTAAAGTTAAATTTAACTTACAAGACTTTATCCAGAAGCAAGATATTTTACAACAAAAATGAATGTTTTTAAATGATTATTGATCCTTGATCATGAAGGGAAACAAAAAGGAGGCCCGAAGTCAGGGTATTCTTTAAACTGATTTTTTTCTAAACTGGTTCATTAACTTGAAAGAAGGTTTTGTGCGCTAATTATGGTATTCAATCACAATACATTAGTCATAATTGTAATACTATCAATTTTATTGGGTTTAGTTAAATTGTTCATGACTTGTTGGCAGGAAGACTGCGGCAACCATCTGCAGAGAAAAATCAACTGGGTTAAATTCAAATGGATTAAAGATTTATCACAATTTTTTAATTTGTTCAACATTTTCCAGAAAAATCTGAAAAAGCTTGCAGGGCGCAACAATTCAAATTTCCATTCCTTTTAACCATTAAAGAAATAAAAAAAAAACCACATCAAACTTATTTTGTTGCGGAATCCCTGTGGTTTTACACTTTTTGGGCTTCCTTTGTCAAATGCAAGGTTACCTAGCTAAATTCAAGATGGTGGACAGTTTGAAATATTTCATCGCTGCAAAATTTGCAAGATTTCATTCAAATTTTCAAGGATCTACAGCTTTAAATAGCAGGAAAACTACCAAAAAGGGATCTACGCTCACTACGAAATAAGGTAATCTTCTAAAATATAGATTTAGATTTGCTGAACGTGCAAAATCAAACTGAACAAAATCTAAACAAAACAAGACAAACGACAAACAAATAAGAAAATAAACGTTAGCTGAATAAGAAGTGACTCGAAACCACGTTAGAACTCGACTATACTTTCACAGATGTTCTTTTACACATAATTCACGCTAATTTACCTAACATCAAACACAAGGCCCGTGTGATATGCTAGTGTCATCAATGGCAATGTCTCCATAATAATTAGAACCTCTAGTGCCTTCAATTATAATCTGAAAATAAGAGAATCATATAGAAATTAGTTGTGGTGAACTTAATTCGTAATAAACAAAGATTGCAGTTCTGTTCCTACTATGGGCTAGCTTACAAGTCGATTATAGCTTTATGATATCGCAAGCAGATGAGGAAAATCTGGAAAGCGTGAGACTGAGCATGGGACTCTTTTATATGCCAATTCATTTAGCTACAGCCAGATTGTTTTATTATCTATCACTCGTTTTTTTTTTAAAGCGGAGGACAAGGGCACCTTAGTACCTTGTCTATATATAGAGTAGACTAATAAGGTGACAAGATATCGGTATTTTACCTTAAAGTCTGTAGGGCTTGATAGAGGAATATTGGCCTCCAACCAGTCGTTGCCTTGGTTACCATCTCTTGTCCACAGGTTTGTGCGACCTGAACTGTTTTCCATATAGACTGTCAAAGAACCAACCGATTTACCATACATGAAGTACCAGAAGTCAAAACACATGGAAGATGAGGCCTTGTACTGCTTGCTTATCAACCTGCCCTTCATGCCTGGCTGGTAGGGACTGGATGTCTCGAGAAAAGCATAGTAACCTTTTGGGATAAAATGAATCAGGTTAAACATAAGTATTACGAGACCAAATGATGAGGACAATCGCAAGGAGAGGATGAATATGGATGGATGGGCGGGTGGGATCATGGATGGATGGAGAGATGGATTGATGGATGGATGGATGGTAGGTGAATGGATAAATGGATAGAGAGATAGGTAGAAAATTGCTAACAGTAACTTACCTGATCCTCCATGGCCAGAAGATGGTCCAGTGTCACTAGTTGGTGTGGGTCCAACTTGAGTCAACCAATTAAACTGATAAAAATCATCAGGTGTCTTAGGATTGGTTGGGTCATTGATCCATGTGCACAACGTCCCGCTTACGGTACCAAAATTACACTGATCAGCTGCCAAAAAGGAGTAAAAGTAATATAAACAATATGCGTGACAATTTTTTTTTTTTTTTTTTTTTTTTGGATAAGAAGTTCTCTTTATTACCAGGAGGAGCAGGTGCCTTGGTTGGTGAAGGAGTAATGACAACTTCCGGTTTAGGAGTTGGTGTTGTGGCTGCAAAACTCGTACAACTGCCATCTTTAAATGTTACATCATCCAGAGCTATGTCACTTCTAAAATCACTACCCCTCACAGCCTCAAACACCACCTGTGTTGAAAAACAAAGTTCGTTAGGCATGACACGTAAAAAGTGTTTCAAAACACTAAATCTACCTTGTAATTCGCTGCTCTCTTGATCGTAACTTCTCCATTTTTCCAATTTTTGCCTTGATCACCGGATTTACTCCATATCTTTTCCATGGCGCCATTCGCTGGATCTTTGAGGTAGACGTTAAGAACGCCCATTCCGGCACCATACATGCTGTACCAGAACCTCATGCAACGTCCGGACGTTTCGGGAAAGAGTTTGCTAAGTAGCCTGGCTGTATTTCCTGTGGCAGCTGGAGCAGAAGCTTCGGCAAAGATGTAACTTCCTTTAAACGATAAAGCAGGTGAAAAGAGAGAAAAAAGAGGTGAAAATAATATCAGTTTCTCCATCTAATGTTGCGCAATATGATCAGGTTACTCCTGATTGTGATTATTTGTGGGTAACATTACGTTACATTAGGTATTTTGATTCAAAAAAAGTTAAGGCGCGAACGGTGAAAGGCGATCGCTGATTGGCAATTTCACGAACGAAAATAACTGTTGCGGGGTAATAAGAATTTCTTCGTATTTATTTCTTAAACTCCTAGACAATGCAATATATCTAAAGTCTTCGCTGAATGGTGCAGTCATTGATTTAGATAAAAAATGTGTTATTTGTTGGTTTGACAAAGTCTGTTGCAAAATAATTTGATTCATGACGCAAAACTGCCGCGAGCCGTGAAAAGGTCGATCTTATTACCTGATCCACTTGTATGGTCTCCTGTAGGTCCAGTTTCTGTACTGGGTGTAGTCCCCTTGTTTAGATCCCAGGGGTTGGGATTCGTGTCAGAAGTATCTTGGGTCCAGAAGCAAAAGTTATCAAACTCGCAGTCATCAGGACCTGAAACAGCAAACAAAGAATTCTATTCATAAAATGATTTCTTTACCGCGTTACATGCCCATTTGCGTTAAAGATTATATTATCATCTACCTGTCTTAAAACACATACTCAGGTGAGAAGCGCTTCTGAATTCCAATTGGAATGCCGCAGTGGAAGAAGAGTTACTCTGTAGAAATGTTACTGTTAAATACCATTTAATTATTTACATACCCAAACCGCAGGATCGAACTTTGCAATAACTTTGTTGCGTTTTGGAACCAATACAGTCTTTGCCGCCATTCTTAGGAGCTGGGTCGTCACAAAGTCTTGTTCGAGTCTTGCGTCCTTCTCCACAAGTTGTGCTGCAGGATCCCCATGAAGACCAGCGACCCCAGTGACCATCAAGAGGAGCTGTAACAAGTTTTTATTCAAAGTTACTCACTCATCAATACACCATTACGAAAATCATCTAAAGCAATACAGGTGTAAATAGCGCCCATAGCAAAGGTTCTATAAACTTGCAAGTTGAAGTATCAAAAGGTGTCTATTCTATACTATAAGTGAAATTTAAAAATGCTTCGGCGATATTTTCGGTCTGGCAAAGACAAGGATGAACCACAATGCCCAAGGAAAGCGTAGGAAAAAGTACTGAAAAATACTGCCTAACCTCTGATGGAAAAAAGATCACATTTTAGATGCATCTCAACGCAACGCAATGGTCGCTACAATGTGTGGTTGTAGTGTGAAGTTTTACTTATAAAACTAATATCTTACCGTTACATTCCTCGGTAGAACATTTTATAATATCCGTTTGAATCCCATAATAGTTAGCATTTGGACATTTACTTCTGTCGTCTGCTGTACAAAATCGTTGGCGATACTTATTGCAGGAAAAGTCGCATGGACTATAGCTAGACCAGTCACTCCAACCACCACTGGGAGCTATACATTTACGCAACAAAGAAATCATGTATGTAAATAAGGCAATGAAATAGTATTTATATAATATATATATTTCTTCAGGATTGGGGGCTATGATTGGCTGATTAAACAAAGAAAGGCACAATATATATACATGTTGTGAAAATGTTTGTAAATAGTTAACGAGCCCACCAATGACTCTTTTAGTAAACGTTTTAGAAAGTTAAGGTGTGGTAATACTAGCTAGCAACAAGATCGTGCAACTTGCAGAGCGAAATTTACTCATAATACCCCCCCCCCCCCTTGCAGCAACAAAATTTTGTTACGCGACTTTGTTGCAGAAGTAGAAGCTTTTAAGCTTTTCCTACTCTCTGCAACACAAAATTTATTGCGTTAGGGGATAGACTAAGATCTAGAGCTAAGAGGTAGACTTACTTTTACAGTCGTACAAAGCTTTCAGCTCCAAGATATCGGTTGGACTTAAACTTTTTCTCTGGCCTAAATCTCTACTTGGATCTCCAAGGGCTTGTAAGGTGGGTTTGCCATTAATCGAAAATCCATACTTGCCATAATGCATGATGCTATCATAGTCGTATGGTTTGTTCAGCATGTCGATATTTGCGTGAGGATACTTGTTGAAATTGTAGGCCATTTCTAATAAATAAGATATTTCCACATATAATAATCATGTTTGCTGCATCAAAAAGAAACTTACACAGACATCTTTGCGTGGAGTTTCTTCTGAAGGCCCTCTTACGCTTTTCACTGCGGTCGCGTTTTTTTTAACTTAGGGTAAGTGCAAATGTATGCTTTCCAAAAGTCACACAGAACGTGCTCCCTCATAAAGATTGACCGAGTCAGATTCCTCCACATCCTTTAGCAGCATTTTCGTACCCAGAGCCTTCTCAACTTTCTAACGAAAAATCGTAGGTACGTACAATTTGGCTAATGAGTAGGATCTGGGAACGAGAATGCATTTAGCAGTTGATGTTACTTACTTGGATCTATGTTCTCCCACAGAACCTCAACGTATTGGTTTCTGTCAGGTCTGGATTGCTCGTGCCAGAACCCTGAAGCATGGAGCATCTCGTGTTGAATGGTTCCTTTGCTATAGCAACCACCACCAAGACTCAAGTCCTGGTATCCTTCTCTCCAGTACTTCACACCCACACTTGAAAAACACCTATCATTGGAATTTTGAGTGGGTATAGATTTTAATATATGATTCAGTGTAGAACGATATATTTGATGTTCAGCAATGTACGTTGTCTGTGAGTATCTACGCAACCTCAACTAATGGATTACTAGAACGATACGGCGGCCATCTTGAAGGGCAATTATTTTACTTTTTCCTTAGTATTTGCATATCCTTACCCGTCTCCCTTGACAAACTTCACCCAGTTTTTGTCTTGGCTGCGTTTTGGGATCCACTGAAGACATGAATGTGTATTGAAATCACTTATAGACTCCTTGAGGATCGATAATTGACTACCTTTGAATTAGATTTAAATTTATAGTCAATGAATGAAAAGCTAGTTAACAGTGACGAATCCAGGGTGTGTTGTGGGGGTTCAACCCCCCCCCCCTCTTATTTTTTTGGTCAGGTTTCAAATTCTACAACAGCACAAAGACTGATGAAAGCAAAGCGGCAAATCCTCATATAGGCGTTGTTCCTTAAACCTAAGGATTATGACATAAAACTATTCACGGCCGAAACGAAAGGGATTCTCATAGCCTAAGAAAACAGACGTCCTTTCGCTAAAGGACATCTTTTTTCTCCGACTAGTATTCTCAGTGCTTTCATGTATCTGCCATTAAATGAGATTCGTACAAAGGTCGTTGGAGCAGCTTACCAGATATGGCAGAGTCAATCTCATAAGGGATAACTCTTGTTTGCCATAAGCCCTGACGTGATCTCGCCGCGTTTCTTCTAACGATGTTTCCGATTGGCCCATCCACGTCACCAGTGTTCATTGTATTCACGTGATCATGGTCGGTCAGCTCAATATCACCTTCGAATAATCTTTTTCCGTGTCCTTCAATAAAAACATTACATCAGGAAACTATGGTTATATTAATGGAACTTTATTGATTGACAAAAGTAATCTTAAACTTTTGACTATTGTTTTGAAAATTTTGTATTTCTTTTCCTACATTCCAAATCTTTGTGGACTTTTTTCGCCCGGCAGCCATGTAGGCGGCAAGAATTGCCCTGCAGTTCAGGATGAGTTTAAACGGACGAAACTGAAAACCGCGTGTATAAACTGCATTATATAAAGTTTGTTTGAAGAGTTATTTGTTTTTCTGAGTTGCGCTCGTAATAGCAAGATAATAGATACACTGTTCTGTTTCCTTCCGTTTCTGATCACGTATCATTTCCTTGAGTATTATTGATGGTTTATCTATTCAACCATTCGCGAAAGAGTCAAGAGACAAAAACATGGCGGCCATGTCAGTGGTCTTGACAATTAATACTAAAAAGAAATATTTTGTTAAATACACCAATATAACGTAACGTGAAAACGAAGAATAGGTAAAAAGAAATGAAATATGACGGTAATTTTACAATTCTCACGCTTTCAACTTCCTCAGTTTCTTAAACAGTTTTCCTCGCAGAATTCAATCGCTTCTTGTTGTCGTCACTCCCGACGTAAAGTATGACATAACTTCTTGTTCGTTTTACTTCCTTCCTGCTGTGTCAAAGTCTATTAATTACTTCTAAATGACTTTTAGAAATGTATTCAACAAACCTTCATTTATGATAGAAATCTTATCCAGTACAGCGAGTTCTTGACTCTGGAGTAAATTTCGCTTGAAGTCCTTGCTGTCTTCATCTAAATTAAATGAAAGAAACATTTTATAGGAATTTCATTTTCTATAAATTTTAAGCTGTGTTCTTTGAGGTATGACATTACACAAGGCTAAATACGCTGACCCCAAGGGCAGGGAAAATCGAGTGGGTTGTCCGGTTCAAAAGGGGTAAAATGCAGGATTTAAAAAATAACTCCTGAAAAACTGCTTTTCCACCTTAAAGTTTCCTTCTCATACATTGGATTTTTTCTAAAATTTATCTCACTTTTCCAAATACCGTGTGTAAAATAAAATTATTTACTCTATTGAATCATGATTGTTTATTACCTGGATTGTTAATAGACAGAAGACCAATAGCAAATCATTTTAGTACGAAAAATAAATGTACTAGACAGACTTTGAATTTGAAACCCAATTTTTTTCTAAACAATTGAATGTTCAAAAAAGCATTATTATATACATGTTTAAATGAAAACCTTTATTTTACCCAGACAGGGGAGAAAAGACGAGCCATACGTATGCAATCATTTTATGATATTAGCCGGTTTAGAGTATCATAAAAGGAGACATCTAATATCGGTTTTTCATCAAACTTTGGTTGTTTTAACCTATTTCTAAGATCTGATATTCAGTTTAAGGTATGAAATGAATCGGAAAGGGAACATTATATTTAATTTATTAAAACGAAAAGCAAATCTTAACTACCGAAAACCTAAAAAGTCTAAAAACAACTACAACAAAACAAAGCTAAAAGAAATATTTTAAAAGAAGGTTAAAACCTTCATAGCTTTGGACAATCTGGTATCAAAAGGAATACTTGTGTAGACTAAAAGATTTGTTCAATTATAACCTTACCTTCAAAGTTGTTGAAAGTTTTGTGGATTGGAGTTCCATAACAAAAATGAACCACGGTCGCAAAGACCAAGAGTGAAGCGAACTGCATAACTGACATTTCACCCTACCTTATAACCGTCCTCAAGAATACAAAGTGAGAATGATAATCTAGTTCAATATATATGTATATATACTTTGTATAATATATACAATCGATTAGTATCAGCACCGATATGCTGAAACAAGCGCGAAACGTGAGGTAACGAGAACAAAAAGATAAAAAAAGTGAAAGCTGGAAGACAAATATTTAAGCAGCCCCTGAGAAGGGAAAAGCCTTTCTAAATATCTGATTGTGTTACAGTCATTGTTTGTGATGTGAGTTATTTGAGTATTATTGTTTTGTTTAAGACGCCCGCTTCCTTTACTGTGTCTACATGTGGCTGTGCTTCCCCACCGAGCTGAATAGTGTCCTCATTCAAATCAATTGACAGAAGAAAAACCGACAAAAAATCTAAGCGGTAAACGCCGCGGTTTTGTCAGACTTATAAGACTGACTAAAATATTTTGGGTCCAAACTTTAGATATAAAGAGAACTGGCTTTTTAAAACGGAATAGAAATCCCTTCTTAAGTCAATGACATGTACAGTTTAGAAGATATTTGATCTGTATTCATCTGTCACGACCAAGTCGCCCTTCCTCATTTTCACTGGGGTCAAATTTTATTGCTTCGTTGAAGTGAAAACTCTTTATAATTCAAGTTTCTTTTTTTCATCTTTGTAAACACTCTCCTACGTAACGGTGTCTTACTTAAACAAAGCTTCCTGTTGAAAATAACTTTGTAATCAGGAAACTTAGCCTTCACTACATGGGTTGGTATTCCCACTCCATTTCCTAATCCTTCCTCTCTGCATTTTACACTTATTCGTTCATCTATTTATTCATTCATTTGTTGATTTGCTCATTCATTGAAACTCATTCCCTTGTCAGTACTGAACTAGATAGAAATGTCCTGGCCAAAGAGTAAACAAAAACGAATGTTGTGAAGGACAGTTATCCCACGAGAACGATAAATGTGTCTTTGTTATCCTGGGTGATAACAACGAATACACGTTTGATGAAGAGCATAAATATTGAGATGGACTTTATGTCAATATTTTTGTTCTTTTTCTATTTCAATTCATTCATTATTAACAGTTCGCACTCTCTCTCTCTCTCTCTCTCTCTCTCTCTCTCTCTCTCTCTCTCTCTCTCTCTCTCTCTCTCTCTCTCTCTCTCTCTCTCTCTCTCTCTCTCTATCTCTGCCTGAATCAGTTTTTCTTAGTTTACTTTATGAGGCTGCTTGTTCACTTGGTTCTTTCCTGTGCTTCGAGGGGTTTTCTCCAGCTTCTCCGGATTTCCTCCCTCCACAAAAATCAACTTCTAAATTACAATTGGAATTGAATGAATAGCTACTCTGTAGAAATGCCAATGCTAAATCCGATTTATTTATTTATTTCATTTTATTTAGTTTTCTCTGATCACGCATGTTTTCAATTCTCAGTTAGATAATTTAACCATTCTTCTTAAATGACACACTTTATTATCGACTTTGAGGTCAAAACAAAATAAGTTCTTTCTTATAATTACTGATTGCCGGAATTGTTGTCACAAGACACGAAAATAGACTTCGATCACTGTTTTAACTCGTTGTTAACCAACTGCTAACAACTTAGATGTCTGACCAATCAGTAGAGAGTCCTTGAATATCTAGATCTTTCATTTTACATCCAAATTTGTCAAAGGTACCAGCTCTGACCTGCTTCAAACCGACCACCATATGATGATCGATTATCAGATTTTTGTAAAAAATATTGTTCGTCGGTAAGAAGTAAAATGTCTACTGTGTGTGTGTGTTAAGATATTTGAATCACCTTGTTGATCGTGGTGTACGGTCCTTGCCTTCACCACTGTCACACTCATCAAAGCCAAGATAACGAAACGAGTTACTCCAAACAGGACCATAATTATCATCCAGAAGTAATCTGTTGCAATCAACAAAACCTGAACTCAGTAAAACCCCAAAGAAATCATACACAAATTCTTAATGAAACAGTTCAGAGATTAAGTGAACTCAAGAGATGGAAAAGAAAAAAAGTTGCCGGGTATGCGCGCGCATGGATGTTCATGGTAATGACGTGTTGGATGTACTTACTTAATAAAACGAAAAGTTCCTATTTGCTTTGGATTTTCAGCTTCTACCATCGTATTATAAGTACTTTTAAAGATATCAATCGAAAAACATTACTTTTCAAGAGAAGTCAATCTAAACATCATCTATTACTTTATATATCAATTTCAAGCGCGAACGTTGCTGCATGGCTGAGGCAATTTTTGTCATAATGTCAGAAAAAAGTGCAAAAAAAAGACATTTTCTAAAATCTAATGACAGAATTATGATTCTTAATTGGGAACGTATCGTAGACTAAAGAGGTTATGTAAGGCGCAATAGGCTTAGTTACTACTGGATACCTACAAAATAATAGAAAATACCAAAAACAATACTTTCATTACCAAGAAACTGAACGATAGGTACACGTGTTTAGTTATTTATAGCAGCTGAAATACGATCATATTAGAAAAAACTGAACAGTGCCGTTTTTTGCTAAAAGGTTGCTAACACTGCATGGCTCTTGAAAACCATTAAAGATTGGTAAAATAGTTTGTTCAGCTTAAATATGGTAAAAATAAGCCTTTTTCGATGAAAGCCTTAGTTAATTGTTCGACATACCGTTTGAAATTTTTCCTCTTAAGACTTCGACCGCTTCAGAGCTTCTATGTTTGCAAATGATAACGGTGTTGCGAGTGTTTGTGCAACGTTCAGATGTTCAACTGACTCGCCGGACTTCCAACAGAGTCGTATTGTTTTTATAACGGTTCATTCTACAAGTTTGAATTGTATTGGCCATAAAAAGTGAATTACTGAATTAATAAAACTTTATTGTAGATATAACGGTCGCTGTATAAAAACAATGTCGGATTATTCACTGTAAAACATGTAATGAAGTAATTGAAATGATTTTTTGAAACTAACCGTAGATTTTGCACCTCAAATTTCAAGAACAATAAGTGGACTAATATCCATCGTACAATAGAATTAATAAGTGATTATGATAAATAAAAGAGCAGTTAGTAATAAAATGTTTGTGCCAGGTTATCCTAACGGTTAATTTCTCAGTGTGATAAGGGTTTCTGGAGACAATAGCGTATACAAAATCGTACAATAGGGTGTACAATAACATGAGTTGGTTTGTAATAGTCTGCCTACTGAACGCGCTTGAAGAGTGATAAATTAAAAAAATAATAAGTCACAATTGATAAATAAAAAAAGTTTAGTCTGTGAATTTCTGTGTTTTCCCCCTTATGCGTGTTTTAACTTGATTAGAACAGGTTTTGACCGGTTTTTTAAAGATAAAATTGAGCTCAAAAACAGGCAATTCTTGAAAATATAATGAGCATTTTTTAAACATTCAACTGAAGTTAGAAAAAAAGCAAGAGAAACAAAGTGTACATGTATAAAATTTATACCTAAACTGTTAACTCAACCAGCAACCGAAAAAGTAGTCGTGGGTTCGCTTCCCCAATTAGCCCGGATTTTTTTTCAAATCGAGGTTTATAAAATAGTCGGCGTTATTTATTCTTATTAAAATCTCCTGAAGATGATTTCAATTGTTTTAGTAAAAGTAATGAAGATATTATTAAGAAGCATGTATTTGATTCATATATTTTAAATTTTGATGACATTTTGAAACCATAAAATGCCAAAAATGTCGGACATTGTAGAATATAATGCCACGATGATCAAACATCTGAACAGATTTGATTAAATACGAGTTTCTTTTGTCAGAGGAAGAGAAAGATTGGAACAAACTTAAGGTCCGTTTTCTATAAGTTCATAAATGAGAAAGAATCATCTTTTGGTATTGTTATAGCGCTTTACACTTCCTCAGTGGGACTTCAACAATTTCTAAACGTCTGGCTTTTTGGCTTCTTGAGGATCAATAAAAAACTATTAACTCGGAACCGTTGAGATATTGGTGTATGGAAGCCAAGACACAGAAAAATAACGCTTTAAATGGCACTTAAAGAGTACTAAAAGAAAAGCAGACATGTAGTTATACCCTACCGTCACCCTAACACTAACCGAACAAAATATCGCGAACGACCCAACGATTTTGCGCATTTTAAGACTATGGATAAGGAAAGACCAGTAGACATTTATTTAGCAGTGTAGGTTCTGTGAAACAATGCGCGCGTATTCCTTTACTATCATACAACTCCAGTTGAATCAGTTTTTTTTGTATATATTACTGGCATTAAAACATAACTTAGTTGAAGTAAAATAAGAATGAAATGATGCTGAGGACCATTGATGACGCAAGTTATCTGCTTGTTTCCATAGCTGTGATTGGTTGTTACCATGGTAATCTTTACCTTGTTTGATGATCCAAAGTTTGAAATCGCATAAACGTTGAATTGTTGGTTTTGTATAAGTGATTATGATACCATCTTCACTCCTTTCAACTAAGTAATATTATATTGTATAATATGCCATGGAAATGATTAACGTCATTCAGCAAGAGGGAGTGAGGGAAGAAGGCAGAGTAGAAGAGGTGAATAAAGTTAGGGAGGAATAGAAATGAGGGAAGAAGGGATGACTAGAGGGAGAGGCTAGGGAGGGAGGAAGGGAAGGAAGAAGACTAATGAGGGAAGGCACTACTCATAAAAATATGTTTTTAATGAGAGCGCTAGGATTTTAAAACAAGTTGTTTAACTTGAATCGTTTAAAAGAATCATTTGAAAAGATCAGCAAAAATGAAGAACCTTGTGTCCCAACCCACCCGACCCCTCCGCAATATTCAATTTAGGGCGAAATTTGGAGTTTGAAAAATATATTTTGTTTTGTATTGGTACAACTTTAATTTGTTGAATTCAAGGTGCCCCCCCCCCCCCCCCCCAGTCCCACTTGTGCATCAGCATTATGTGCATTATCTCACCCTATAAAAAACAAGGCTTGTGATAGAAATCACGAATTCTCATACCCGAGCATGTGGTATTTACATCGAACACATTATAACACTTGACACTTTCATATTGAGGCAATTACGAATAATTACAAGTGTGAATTTTGAATATGACGAAAGAAGGCAGCGCGTTTGTGTTTAGGATTGCAGCAGCCGAGAATACAAACACACCACTCAACACAATGCTGCTTCAAAGTCTTATCTACACTGTTTTTGTGTTTTTTAACGCTCTTATTTTAATCCTAACAGCTCCTGTGCGTCCAGAAGGTAACTGCGTTTCTTTTATTTATCATTTGTTGTATCGGCAGGCATTATTAACAAATGGGCTTTCGACGAAACTATTAGTAACTTTTGTATTGATTTCCTTCTGTTGTCATCTGCTAAGCTTTGGATAATTAAGCTTCTGCTTATTACATAATATATACGCATGATAATATAAAGGCACTAGTCTGCAGTTTCCACACAGACCGGCTTGTACAAGCTTTAGAAGCAGGACAGGCCTCTTATGTTGTATTGCAGTATGTGAATCGCGTGACCACTTGCGTGACTGTTAGAATAATGATTATAATATAAGCAGACCTTTGGTAGTTTGATTGATAGGCATGAGTGACTGAAAAGTTTAATTTGAATGACTGAATGAATGGTTGGCGTGAAAAGAAGAATGCACGACGAATAAATGGATGGAATTAAGGAAGGAAGGAAGGAATGAGACTTGTTAATATTAATTAATTAATTTTCACTTCTAGAAGAGAACGTTAACATTGCCAAAGATATCATACCTGTAACACAAAGTGCTGCTGACGTGATCACTTCTATAAATGAAGGTATGCAGTAGTAGCTTTTATAGCGATGAATTCTGCAATCCAGTACTTCTAAACCAAACCTTATATTAAGGGTACATGTCTATCCATATCTTTACTTAAAGAAAGAAACCTTGAGGAAAGAGTTAGATGAACAAATAATGTTCTGAGATTAAATGATTTCAGTCAATCTTCGTATTCCTTTCAAGAAATCCCCTTTATTGACTCATAATAAGTCTCTTCAATATCTTAATATTTAAACGTTATGTACAGACGAGGATCAAGTTCTCTTCGAGGGAGATATCGTCTTGTCACAACACACAAGAAAAATGATCGAGGATAATGGCGGAAGCAGTCGCGCTATAAGAAGTGTACAGCGATCCCGCAAGACACTGTGGCAGACGAAATTTGTACCATTTGAGTTAGATAGTACAGGTTAGTAAGAATGTAACAGGAAGGGGGAGAAGGACGAGGAGGAACTTTTTCCTACTCAAATTCCGTTTTCCATATGTATTAAGTCTAAATGTTTGATATGTTCTTCATGCTTCTATGTCGTAACTCCACAAGTTATACTGATGTTGATATATTGATTTTGGCGGAAAATGTCGTAGCAAAACGTCCCCCACCCCGACCCTCCCACAAACGCAATAGCGAATGTTTGCAGTTTATATTACAGCGCGACGCGCAAAAGTATGACCACTTTTAATGTATTCCCATACTTCTATGCAGGGTTTTTTTGCTGCCAAAGGAGCTTTACACTCCTTATTTGGTAAAATCAGCCGGCATTGCATCAAAAGCTCATGCATCGAAGTATGCGAATACATTAAAAGTGGTCATACTTTTGCGCGTCGCGCTGTAAATTAGTTATGTAAAAACCTGTTATTTTCAGTTAACGATCTCCAAAAAGCGAGAATCAAGGAAGCAATCGAGGCTATTGAAAGTGTTTCTTGTATTCGATGGAAAGTGAAAACCAATGAGACAAACTGGGTGAGGTTTGTCAATAAATCAGGGTAAGTTTTATACTTTTTCGTCTTAATTTTACGATTTCAAACCATATATTTGAAAGAAATGTCGCAGGTTAAAAGGCAACGCAAATTGAGGAAATCGACAAATACAACAAAAAAATAACCTTACGCGCGAAAATCTGTTAACGTTACTGCTATTTTCATAAACATGCGAACTCTGTGGCTGCGAGCTGCACGCTGAAATTTGGTTTTTCGCTTCCGTCAATCAAAAATAATCAGTCGGTACCTTTTATATTTTTGACTGGCGGCAGTGAAAAACCAAATTCCAACAGGAAACTCGCAACTACAGAGTTCGCATGTTTATGAAAATAGCAGTAACGAGTAGGACGCGTGCTGAATCATGAGCCTATTTTCTCGCGCATAATAAGGCTATATTGCTTATTGATTTCTTGAACTTGCGCAACCTTGTAACTTGTAACAATTATCAAATTGTTTCGAATAAAACAAACCATTTTTCGTAGAATAAAGAAGATATCAACAGCCACCAAAAACAAGTTTACCTTTGTACTACATTTGTTGTTTTTAGATGCTGGTCAGCGATAGGAAAGGAGTTTTGGCGAGAAGGAGCTCAGGAGATCTCTCTAGGAGACGGCTGTAAAGATAAAGGTGTAATAATCCATGAGATTCTTCACAGCCTGGGGTTTTGGCACGAACAGTCCAGACCTGATAGGAACCAGTATGTGGAAGTTATGTGGGAGAATATTGAACCAGGTGATGAAAAGTTCTGAAATTAAAAAAAAAAAAAAATTCCTAATGTCCCTCAAATGAATTTTATTTATGTATTCCCATCTTTGCCTAAACCTTCCCGAGCTCACCTAGTCCTGACGTAACACGTAATTTTTGATCAGGTATAGTTTGATGTTTTTAAGGAAAAGAACACAATTTTGAAAAGTACTCCCACGGTGAAATCGACAGTCTGGGTTCTACGTATGACTACGATAGCATAATGCATTATGGGAAGTACGGATTCAGTGCCAATGGTAAACCGACCCTTCTTGTTCTTAGTGATCCGAGTAGAGAGCTGGGACAACGCAAGGGTCTCAGTACAGGGGACGTATTGAAGCTAAATACTCTATATGACTGCTCCGGTAAGTGAGTGAAGATTGGATTTTTGGAGGTGTACTCGCACTTTAGTCGAACCTTCATTAACGGCCACCTCTACCCAACGGCCAGGAATACTTTTCCAGGTTACCAATGTAATACATATGACAATACATATACTGTAACGTACTGAAACTTCCCCCAAATTACCCCCTCCCCCCCGACGGTGACCGTTGTGTAAAGGTTCGACAGTATACTGTAAAGGAAACTTCTAAACAATGACCGCCTCTCTACAACGGCCACAACATTTTGTCTTGGAGTAGGAACCACCAAATAGATTCCCCATACATGTGCACCCCTCCCAGAACCAATTCCAACCCTCTCAGAACCAACCCTGGATCCGCCCTTGGATAGTATGTAAAAATGAAATACCTTATCATTTATAGAAATAACCATTATTTTCTTACAGGCCCAACAAGTGGCTGGAGCTCTTGGAGCCTGTTCACTCCCTGCAACGAAGCATGCAATCAGTATCGCCAGCGGTTTTGTACCTCAGAAGACAAAAAATTGACATGTCCCGAGGCAGATCAGTATGGCATCGAAACAGAGAATAAAGTCTGCGCAAATGAGACTTGTCATGGTAAGGTGGCAGCCACCCGGCAAAATCCGGATACCGCATTTGTTCGATTTTTACTTGAAGCCGACATGGAGAATAGTTTGTAATAAAACCTTTCGAACTGTGTATTATGGTTCCAGTTTTTCTTATTTCAAACAGTAAATTTCTCCTTATAGCACCAATAGATGGACACTGGGGTCGATGGTCAGCCTGGGGATCTTGTAGCGTATCTTGTGGGGAAGGAAATCGAACAAGGACTAGAGAATGCGATGACCCGCCCAACTTGAACGGTGGTCAATACTGTCAAGGAGAAGCCAATCATACGGAACCTTGTCTTATTCAATCCTGTGGAGTTGGTAAGATGGTTAAGAAAATAATCTTAATAATTAACATATTTCCTGTTTTCCGTACATCATGTAATATATATTCATATACATCACAGATATATTGGGAAGCATCGGTGCAGGGGCGGATACATGATTTTTCTCTAAGGAGTTGGGGTGCAGCATTGCAAAACAATCGCACCTTGTGTCGAATATCTTGCAAGTTACAAAGTAGGAGCACAAAGTCGGCTCAGGGAAGGGCGCAACTCTCAGAATCAAAAGCAGAAAGCATTGTTTTGTTTTATCTATCTTCAAAATATAGGCGCAAAGTCGATACAGGGGGAGTGCACCCCCTGAACCTCTCCCCTGGATCCGCCCCTGCGTTAAAACATGTATACAAATAAGGAAAAAAATTTCAAAAACTATATTTAGGATCAGACGATTGTAACTTTGACGAGGATCAATGGTGCCATTGGAAGCATGACGTCACAGGTACAAGTCCGTTGCCATGGCATCGAGGAACTCGGGGAACTCCAACTTCTCGTACAGGCCCCTCAACTGATCATACCACTGGAACAGGTACGTAAGAAGAAAGTCCATCAGTGTTTTGTGATCTTAATCCTTTGTTTTTTTAATTTATCGCTAAGCTTATAAAAGGCATGTGAAACTAAACCTATGAAATGGAGTAGAGCCCGAAAAATTCCAGTCCTTTGCTGAAGATTGAGCTCTGCATTTTTTCTTGTGACGCAATGATATGACAACTATTGCATGCGCCCACAGCATTCATTAAGGAATGAAAAAGGGGACGACAATCAACTTAGGATCCCTTGGTTAATGCCAGTGCCATCCAATAATACGCACAACACTTATATCACTATTCAGGGGGTTTCCTTTATTCCGAGTCATCAAATCCAGTCCAAAAAGGTCAATCAACGCGACTCATCAGTAAAGAAATCCACCCGACATCGAGCGCACGATGCATGCACTTCTTCTATTCCATGTATGGTGAAGGTATGGGAACCTTGAATGTGTACCTAAAGAATCCCACCACCGAAGAACTGGTAAAGATCTGGGAGAAGTCTGGTAACCAAGGTAACCATTGGCACCGTGGAGACGTAACCATACCAACCGGTACACGTGAATACCAAGTAGGTTATATTATCTCGTTGGTTCAAAGGTTCAAAAGGTTCAAAGGTTTTTATTTACCACATATACAAATGAAAATACACATTGAAAAAAAACGGAAATAAATAGGTGGAGGGTGCAAGAGAGACAACCCAAAGGGTTAAACAAGGTACTCTTGCACCCAACAAGGTACTCTTGCACCCAATTCTGTTTCCAGTAGACCGTTTCATTTCCTTGGGGATCATTTCTTTGTTTAACGGTTGAGAAGACACATGAATATGGATACAACTCAAACAAAGAATCTTATTCTCAAGAGAATGACACGTGGTCTGAAATGGGACAACAAAACGTCTAAGCTAAAAAGGTTTATTTCAAGTTGAATCCAAATCTCATCATATCCCATTTGTTTGCCAGTTCACTCTTAGTTAATATACATTCTGCCTTTTGATGCATTAAAAACAAACAATTCACTTTGGAACTGGCCTTTATTTAAGCAAATTGGGGAATCATATACTCTACTTATGACTTATAACTAAAGCTAATAACCCCTCACTGCTCTCTTTTTAAAACCACAGATCGTTTTTGAATCTATTTGTGGTAGTGATTACAGAAGTGACATAGGACTCGATGATATCACCTTTACCAATGGATCTTGCATTGACCAAAGCACCACGACTGGTGCACCTACTACACTACCAACAGTAGAAAACACCCCTCCACCTCGTAGGTTTTGTAATTACTTACTGTACTATAATATGAACATTTTATTTTAGATACAATCTACAGAATTCACAATTTTTAGTTCATTATTCATATTTTCGGTTCAAGCATTTTAAATGTTTTAGTTCCATTTGTGAGGTACGGTAAAGATGTTGCCACTCTGTGACCATGATGTGGCTAGGTCGAGATTTAGCATTCTGATTGGCTGAATAACTCGATTGCTGAAATGCCACCTTTAGAATGGTTTTAAAAGCAGATTCCATATTCTCCATTATCCTTGATTGCCACGTGTATTTATTTAGAATCATACAAACCCATTGTAGTGGCCAGTGTTACCAGAACTCGGTAATGTTAACGATATTTTTTTTCTCGCGGTTTTTTTCTCCGCGGTTGTTTCCTGTCCCCCTTCTTTTCTTCCGTAGAAGAAATCCCAGCTAATGATTAACAAATTTTGTCAGCTGATGTTTGTAATTTTGGTGTAACATCCGGAACAACCTGCACATGGTACAACGACCCTCAGAATCCACGAACAGGGAACAACTTCTTCAGATATATGTGGTGGGTTCACCGTGGAAGAACACCAAGCAGAGGAACTGGGCCCTATTCAGATCATAGCAAACACGGTTAGTTTGTTGTTTTGTGGTTTGTGTTAGTATCTGGAATCTTTCCTGCGCGTTGCGCGAGATACTGTAACATCGTATTTATTCTTCATTAGTATAACATATTGTTCTGATACTGAAATACGGAACTACGTTTTTCGTAAAAAGGAGCCGCCAGAAATTTTAAGATTTTTAATATATTCACATTGTTGAAAATTAAAAGAAAGGTTTACGAAAGTGAATTTACTAGAACCAATAGACCCCTTGCAGCACGTCGGAATGCAGCTCAATTTTGAGGATAAAACAATAGTTTTCCAATTTTCAGCAGATTAAAATTATCTTGTTTTGTACTCAAAATTTAGCTGCTTTGACGTCACGTGCAAGGGGTCTATACAAATTGACTAAAAAACCCACAATATTCCACAATATATTGAATGATTGATGCTTTATTTCTTGTAGGTTATTACATCTACCTAGAAGCATCCAGTCCCTACCGTGAAGGCATGAAGGCGCGGTTGATCAGCAAGTTGTATCAACCTTCAACGACAATTTGTATGGATTTCTGGTACTTCATGTACGGGAGGTCTGTTGCTTCATTAGCCATCTTTATTGACAATATTTCTGGTCGAACCCTGGTGTGGTCCAAGAGAAGCAACCAAGGGGACCAATGGCTTCATGCAGTAATCCCCTTGTCGAGTCCTGCCGCATTCAAGGTAATTACGAGTAATTTTGAATAGGTTTTGTCTGTTGCTTTATCCGAGGAAAATGTTTCTAAGTTTATATTTCATGGCCCACGTGTGATTCTCTTGAAGATTGTTTATTTGTTTTCTAGAGAAAATAAATCATATTTTAAGTGTAACTTAAAAAAATCTTAAGGGAAATTGTACGACTAGTCGAGTACAATTTGTTATTTATAGGTACTAGTGATGTTTTGAAAGTTTATATTGTTGAAATGAAGGCATTTTTTGTCTCTGGCCAAGATTTTCAAAAAAGTAAAATCATAATGTAAAAAAAAGATTCGTTGCGGTTATAATATTATTATGCTCCCATGGCAACTTCATAGGTACAATTAAAGATTTATTGTGCTCCTCTCGACCAATCACAAACGAGTGATTTCGTTGAATAAACTTTGAAAGGAAAAGAAGATCTTTGAATTGTTGTGCAAGCTATCAGTCAGCTATCAGTAAATTTTCGTTTTTGACTGTTTTTATTCTAGATTATAATCGAGGGATCACGTGGTTCTGGTTACCTTGGTGATATAGCCATTGATGACATCACCATTAGTCACACTTCATGCTAATTATGACAATTCATAATGACAATTCATAATGACAATGCAGTTCATTAACAAATTTATGAAAAATTTTATGAAAAATTTTACGTTATTAATTTAATTCTAATAAATTGCTAACCACTATGATAACGCACTTAAACATATTAGCATAAAATATTCAATTATATTGTTACAATTAAGACACGATTTTTAAAGAAAGTCATGATTAAAGTTTATATTGTTTTGTTAGCCCACTCCGTTTCTTTAGCCACACAGAATAATGACTCGACATTGATAGTACTGTTATCATTTAGGGTTTCACATGTAATAGCCGTCAGTCCGCTTACTTGACTTTGTTACTGATGTTTGACTGCAGGCTCAGCTGTAATAACAACTGCTACTGGTAGGACAATTCTGATTTGTTTTCTGTAATGTTTTCGCAATGCAAACCGTCCTCCTTTATAGTTTGTTTACAAGGAATGCACGATAATGTGCATGCCGCCCTAAAAAAAATAATAAAAAAACACTGTACGAAAAAAATGGTGGTCTGAAACGCTAGTATACAAGGCTACAGACCAGGAGGGCTTTTCTTACACTAAACCTTGAGCATTTTAGTTTCATTTGGCAAAAAAAAAAAAAAAAATTTTCATCATGAATTATGTGTTTTCAGTCTTTATCAAAACTACAACAAAATCAATCCTTATGTTAGACTCAGGAAAGGCCTCGTGTGCTCAAAATAGACATCAGTCACGTTTGACTCTTAATGATTATAACAATTTCCCATGATCTTTTAGCGCTGGTGTAACCTTTTGCAATCGACATTTGTATCCTAAATTACCTTGTTTTGTGAGCTTGGATTGTGTTGATTTTATCCTTTATGAATCAAGACATTCTGTCAACGCTGTTTATTTTATGGCTTGAAGTAAATGTCAATAGTGTACTTTTCTTGCCCACAAGTCTTGAGTGGAATTTACATCTTGTTAACACTTTGGTTCTAATTAGTTAAACACCAACATTGATCTCAGTAATTTCGATAGATTTTGCTAGAAAAATATCTAACCTGGTTTCACCTTAACTCAGGAGAATTGAATACTATATTCCTTCAGTTTTCGCCCTCAGACTAGTAGATATTAAGTGTGTCCCAGATCCTACTTCTCAGGCGAGCGTTCTTCAAGCAAAGCTGCATGGTTTATCTCATGAAAACTTAAGTCCAATCTTCTTGTTGAATGCCCAGACATCAAATATCTTTGATTTAGATGGTCGATTGGTTCAGAGTGAAAATGGAAAAATGTGAATTAAACATAGACCAAATTTTGTTTGACTAGTCCTAACGAAACAAGCATGTCAAATGATATCGTTAGCACAATCAAAAAATATAAATTTTGGGCTTTATAATCGGCAATCAGTCTAAAAAAAGCCCGCACCAAGTGGGAGAAGAAAAGCGGAGCTCAAAAATACCTTTAATGTTGCAAGCGACTTAAAGCTCAGTGAATACGATTATTTAACATTAAAAACAACAAGATATTTCGTGCAGCTTGTATGACAAACACTGGGGCTTCATGTTTACAACCAATAAACATCACAAGCACATATCAATTGAAACGTCTGCAAAGATCGTGGGAAAACATATCATTATTGGTTCATCGTAACACCTGCTTGTGCATTAGAAGGATGGTTCTGTACAAGGTGCTATAACAAGAACTTCCAAATCAGGGGTATTTTTGACGACTTTCTGGGACAAAAATGGCCAGGATTCTCTTCCTAGTTCTTAGTATTTTGGCAACACAAACCTTCCAGAATCCTGTGAAAAGGAACGAAAATGGTACGTGCTATATATCGACCTATATCATACACTTGAACTCGTGGAATATTCAACCATACCTTTGTTTTTTTCAGATTTTGTCCCTGTAATTACTAAATACTGTTTATTGCTCTTAATGCGCGAATTCCATGCAATTATATAACCAAATGCGCCGTTATAATGGTCGTTATAACTGCCCTTATTGGTGGTAATCTCAAGCTTTGTAATATTCAATGTTTGAAGCACTAAAGTCAAGACTTCTAGTTAACATTTTCCATTGATTTGATTGTTTTATTTTAAGATCTGCTCTCATCTGCCACTGACAGAATTATTTTCGCTAATGAAGGTTTGTAAAATATTTTAACATCTTTATTCCATAATTTCACATTCTCAGTCAAAAAGGAAACATGATCATGTTACCTATGAAGACTCGAAAATTGTTGAATTTTGAATTAAGATACTGAATAAAATAATCCCTTCGGTTTTCGTTCTAATAGTTGAAGATGTTGACTCGAAGCTGTTTGAAGGGGACATAGAGCTGAGTCGAGAAGACATGCGGCCTCAACCAGATGATAGAATATCGAAGAGGAATGCACAACGTATTCGTAAGAAGCTATGGATAACGAAGATTATACCATATCAAATAGACAGTGAACTAGGTGAGATAATATACCTTTTAAAGATAGATTTTTCTTGAAATAATATGCAGGGCCAGTGGAAGGAACTAAAAAAAGTTGGGGGTGGGGAAAGCAATAATTATCAGTAGTCTGAAATTGATTTAATAGAAATTTGCCTCCGAAAATTAAATTGAGGGGGCTAACCCAACCCCCAATTTAAAAGGGGGCTCTCCCCCCTCTCTTCCACCACATAGTATGCATTGAGTGACCATAAAACAATGACTCAAAGTCGAGGTTGGATTTTATGAAGTACAGTAAATGTATGAACACATTAAGTCCAACCTCGACTTGGAGCCATTGTTGCGGAGAAAAAAAATTGCGAAATGTTTATTCACTGTTGTTTGTTTTTCTTATTGTGGATCTCTCTTAGATTCTTCTTAGCTTCTCCTAATAATTTTCTTGCTACAAAACGACGAACCCACCACATCTACCAACCAACCAACCAACAATCAAATGCACCAGCCTACCTACCTACCTACCTACTTATATACAAACTAACAAATCCTTCTGTCCTGCTTCTTCTTGTTCTTCTTCTTGTTCTTCTTGTTCTTCTTCTCGTTCTTGTTCTTGTTCTTGTTCTTCTAGTTCTTCTTCTTCTTCTTCCTTCGTTTCGTCTTCTTCTTCGTTCCTTCCTTCCTTCCTCGTTTTAATCATTTATTATTCATTTATTATTCATTATCTCATTTATTTGTTCATAACCCATTCGCTCATTTTTTTATTACTATTTGGAATTATTTTTGTCAATATCAATGCAGTAAAAGAATCCTTCGAGGAGCCTATCGCGGCAGCAATAGCTGAATTTCATGAACATACTTGTATCCGTTGGGTTCGTCACACGGTGGAAAAAAACTGGATCAAATTTATCAAATCTCACAAGTAAGTTTTTCTAAAAAAATTCAAATAATGTATGTAATGATGGCCAGGAAAAGCTTCGTTTTCAATGTCATCTTCAAAAAGGAATAAAATTGATCGTCCCTGGGTGGGCTCGAACCACCAACCTTTCGGTTAACAGCCGAACGCGCTAACCGATTGCGCCACAGAGACCTGATGAAATACCAATGATTATTATGAGGTCATGGTAAAGATAAACTAATTATATATTTACATAAAAAATAATGTGAATAATAAAAAATAGCTAAATTGATATTTAACAATTGCCTACTTTCGATATCTGGTTGAGTGATCACGCACAAAGCAATTCAAGGCGAGGCTCCGCGGTAAAAATATAGTACGATTTCATTGTTTCCCGGTGCCTCTTTTTGAAAGGTAACCGTGCCTTTGCATCAAAGCGAGACGAAAGGTGAGCTTGCAATAATAGAGACCTTTTCTGACATTTTGGACAATTATTCACATTTCTCTTTCATTGCAAAATTATCTTATGTCTCACTTCGATGCAAAGGCACGGCACGGCTACCTTTCAAGATGGCGCAGGGAACTGTGAAGGGAACTATGGCTTTGTGCGTGATCTCAACTGAACATCTTTGGCTTATGACTTAGCTTGTTAGAGTTTTTGTTTTTGCTTTCGCTGCTTAGGTGTTCATCTGCCGTTGGTCAAGAATACTGGAGTGAAAGTTTCCAAACAATTTCCCTTAATAACGGCTGTAAGGAAAAGGGAACGATTCTCCACGAAATGATGCACGCAACGGGATTCTGGCACGAGCAATCACGTCCTGACAGGAACAAATATGTAGAGATTATGTGGGAAAATATCGAATCAGGTATTTATCGACTCTATTGCACTTCAAATTATTAATATGAAAAAAGGCAAACTCTTTATATTATCCGCCATCTTTCTCTCTCTGGACGCAACATGAATAACTTGTGATTCAAGATGAAAAAGGAAACGTAGAAAAACTAAGTACTTGTCATCTAACCAGCCAGGATTTATTTTTTTCTTTATCAGATCAAACGTATATACCCGGTGCATTTTGTACATGGTCCTTTTTATCAATTCAGAGATAACATGTGGGTGTATAGTTAAAATAGTCCATTTGCTTAATATTTCCCTGAGCGCAAACATAGAATATCATATAAAACAACAAGTGTCATCCTTAGCAATCCTGCGTTGATGAACACACAGGGGCGTAAGGCAGAGCATTTGTGAGTTCTTGTGTACATTTTGCAGCAAGTTTTTAATTTAATTAATCACAAGGCTGTTCTTCTTCACCACAGGCAAGGAAGACAACTTTAACAAATACGACCACCACACAATAGATGATCTCGGTGTTGAGTACGACTACAGGAGTATAATGCATTATGGGAAACTGTCATTCAGCACTAATGGCAAGTCTACGATACAAGCTGTTGGTAATCCCGATATGGAACTGGGACAACGAGACGGGCTGAGCAAACTGGATAAAATAAAGCTGAATGCTTTATATAACTGTAAAAGTAGGTAACTTTACTGAATTACAGAAATAATGTTTTCAATCTCATTAATATTTTATGTAAGCTTTGCACCATTACTTGATGGCAGCCATGACAGGAAGCAGGAACATTTGAATCTTGTCTAATATGATTTACGCTTACACAAGAAAGAATTCAGTTTCCCAGGAGAGAAAGACTCTATCGTCGTGTCTTCTGTCGTGTCTTCTGGTTCGAAGCATCTATAGACCCCTTGCAGCACGTCGAAATGCAGCTCAGTTTGGAGGACAAAACAATAGGTTATAATTCTCAGGAAATCTAATTCTTTTGTTTTGTCCTCCATATTTAACTGCTTTGACGTCATGTGAAAGGGGCCTATAGGGACAATACAGCGAAAATCACTTCTGTGGTTTTTCACTTATTTTTACTTCCTCGCTTGTCTCTAGGTTCAAGTGGTGGATGGAGCTCATGGTCAGACTTCACACCATGCAAGCAATGTCAAAAATATCGACAACGTTATTGTACAAACCATAACAGGGCTCTTTGCCCGGGTGCTGATTATTATGGCATTCAAACGGACACAGTCCAATGTACTCCTCAGGAATGTAACGGTAAGAAGAATAGGCAGACTTTTCTTCGCAAGCAGATTCTGTAGACTCTCATTTGTACAGTCATAATGCATTGATTTGTATGCGCTAGTACACTTTGAGCATGTGAATCCATTCAGTTGAAAATCTGTTCTGTTATTTAGCTCCTATTGATGGCCACTGGGGAAGGTGGTCAACTTGGTCAACTTGTAGTGCGACTTGTGATCAAGGCACGCACACCAGAACGAGGCTTTGTGACGATCCAGCTCCAAAACGAGGCGGAAAAGAGTGCAGTGGTAAAAGTGTCGATAGACAACCGTGCGTTATGAAGGACTGTAATCTGGGTAAGAAAAATTTGAAAATTTTATATTTCTTGAATAGTATTTAAAAATTGGAAAACTTCATTTAGGTCCTGATGATTGTGAATTCGATGCGGGTGTTTGGTGTCACTGGATCCAGGACGAAACGGACTCTAATCCTATAGACTGGGAACGAACTTCAAAACCAACTCCAACTTTTGGTACTGGACCTCCAGGAGATCACACTTCTGGTTTCGGTAAGGATTAGACCATATATTCTTTTTTTACTCTATAAAGTTTTCCCATAATTTGATTTAATCATGATAATGACTTTATAGAAGTCATGATTAAATTTACGTTCTATTGATTGCTTTAATTTAGTCAGGTACTTTAGAAAAACGATCTATAGTATTATCTAAGTCAGTATGTGTCTGGCAAATGCACTTGATGTCATTAAACCTTTGCAAAACTCTTGATTTTTGTTTTTAATATAAGGCAAAACAAGAAGTATTTCTGTCATTCACTTCTCTGCATAAATATTGACTTTTGAAAATAAAATATTAAAATAATAAAATAATGGTAATAATAATAAAAATAAACTGTAACACATTAACATTAACATTAACATGGAAGCAGAACATGTACACTCACTAATATTTTTTTCCATGGTGATTTAATTGTTCATGAAGGTTATTACATCTTTGCGGAATCTTCAAGCCCAGCTACCAAAGGAGACACTACTCGACTCATAAGCAAAGCCTTTCCTCCCACGTCTGGTCGCTGCATCACGTTCTGGTATTACATGCTTGGCCCAGGAGTAGGTGAACTTAGAGTCTATATAAAGGACATAGAAACCAACTTAAAAAAGAAGATATGGGAAAAGCAGGGTAACCAAGGTGCTACTTGGATGAAGGGCAAGGCAGATATTATAAGCTCTAATGAATATGAGGTAATGTATATATGGGCTAATGCATGGTAAGTAATCAAAAGCACCGTATTTTGCTTTAATCATGCTTTACTTGCCACTAGGTTGTTTTGGAAGCAGTAAGAGGATTCAGTTTCCAGGCTGATATTGCACTTGATGACATAATGTTTGAGGATGGATTATGCGATAGTCGTAAACCTGCCACCAGCATGCTCACTGCTACGCCTGCAACTGAAGAGGTCCAACCAACTAAGCAACAGTTGACAAAGGCCCCATCTACTCAGACCCCAGAAGCACCGTCAACAGAAACACCATCTTCCGAAACCCCTCCTACAAAAGTCGTATTGACAGAAGTCCAGACAACACAGGCTAAATTAACCCAAGAAGTACCAGCAACAAAAGTTCCATCAACAGAGGTCCCATCGAAAGAGGTTCCATCAACAAAAGCCCCATCAACTGAGGTCCCATCAAAAAAGGTTCCATCCACAAAAGCCCCATCCACAAGAGCGCCATCTACAGAGGTCCCATCGAAAGTGGTTCCATCCACCCCACCAACTGAAGACCTAACAACAGAGACACCATCGAAAAAGGTTCCATCCACAAAATTCCCGTTAACAGAGGCACCATTGACAGAGGTTCTATCCACAACCGCTCCCTCTTCAGAGCCCATCGGTAAATTACTAACTTTTTTGATGCCATACTCTAAAAGAAGTCTACGTACTATTTATTTGTATCACTCCTAATTCTAATGAGCAAAATGAATCCCACTAATTGTGCTCTTACTTCCATCTTTAGACGACTTTTGTGATTTTGGGTCTTCTGAACACACCTTCTGCACATGGAAAAATGACCCTACCAACTCCAAGGCGCCTGGTGGGTATGTGTTCGACTGGTGGTGGATGAAACTGCCTACACCAAGTCAAGGCACTGGGCCATCTGCTGACCACACTTCTGGGTCAGGTAACTTAGATTGCATGTGTGTTTTAGCGCGTTTTTTGTGTGTGTGCATGGTTGATAGAGGCTAAAATACGGGGGGGGGGGGGGATCGACGTGTTTGAAAGTGTTTGGGCTGCACAACCATGTAAATTGTTTTAAGAGGATGACTGAATATGAATCAATGTAGTCTCAAGGTTTCACTCTTTAACTATCATTCCATTCAATGTATACCCCCAAGAAGAAGTGATACTTTATATACACAAGCTAAGGTGCACTTTTTTTTGCGAAATCTACATACATTGTCACAGGCTATATTGCGGTTATAATGCTTTTAAAAAATGTAGATTTTTTTTAGTAAGTTTTGTCAAGCAGTTATATTTGGTTCACATCATTTTTCAGGGTACTACATCTATTTAGAATCATCCAACCCCTTCGTGGCTGGTAATAAAGCGCGGCTGCTAAGTAAACAGTACCAGACTTCCACGGCTGTTTGTCTTCACTTCTGGTACCACATGTTTGGAGATACTATTGGTTCACTAACAGTCTACATTAATGATGAAAATGGGAGAAGTCAAATTTGGGAAATGAAGGGGAATCAAGGAAACGAGTGGAAGGACGCATACGTTCCTATTAACACCGAGTCACCGTTTAGGGTAAGATATTTGCAGTCTTTATGCGAAATTATTTTATTTTATTTTATTTTAAATTTTTATTTTTATTTTTTCGACAATGGAACAATAGGTGGAAGTAATGTTTATAACTATTTCCATTGTGATGTTAATGTGCCAGCCATTTGATTAACAGGGTTTGTCAATTTTGCTTAAATAACAATCATTGACAACCAAAATAATATCGTCATCGTACGCGTACGCCCACCTTATTATCGGAGTAATTGTCCAGTCGACGTGACATATGAAATGTGGCTGTCATGAGAAGTTTTTGCTTCTCATACAAAAAACATAGGGATTGTCATGAGTCTTGAAGATAATTGGTTAACAATAGGCGAAACCTTAAATTTATATGTAACTATGTACTCAACGTAAGTTCTAAAAGATATAGTTTTGTTTGGTTCACGCCATACTACCATTTAGTCGAATGATCTCTTCCAAGAAAAACTAAACCACACTTTCATTCCCCTTCCCTTTTACAGCCATGAAATTAAAAAAAATTCACGATAAAATTTCTTGTTTACAGATTGTCATTGAAGGTGAAAGAGGACTAGGTTACACAGGAGATATTGGTCTAGATGACATTGCAGTCACAAGTGGTTCATGTTCTTTAAGGAAAAAATATTAATTAAACTGTTTTGTAACTTGGGATCCAATAAAATGCTAATTAAAAAATTGTTCTTCTAAGTCTTTTAATATTCATATATATCTATACGAATTTTGTGATATTACGAAATTGTATTTCCCATAGTCTATTGTCCACGGGAAGTACCCCAAAGCATAAGAAAAGGGATATTCGGGAGAAAATATTCAAAAAACCCGAAAAAACGAGGTAGGCATGGCTAATGAGTTCGAGGAACGCCTGGTCAATTTCATGAATTTTACACCAACGGATTAAGCCCAAAATTGAGCATTTTGAGGTGGTGTAAAATTCATGATATTGACCAGGCCTTCCTCGCCCTTTATATAAAAGTCACTTGAATGAAATTTTGCAGGGTTTTTAAAAACACCTCAAAATTGACCCCAAATCCACCCAAACCATGGGCTATTGTCCACGGGAAGTACCCCAAAGCATAAGAAAAGGGATATTCGGGAGAAAATATTCAAAAAACCCGAAAAAACGAGGTAGGCATGGCTAATGAGTTCGAGGAACGCCTGGTCAATTTCATGAATTTTACACCAACGGATTAAGCTCAAAATTGAGCATTTTGAGGTGGTGTAAAATTCATGATATTGACCAGGCGTTCCTCGCCCTTTATATAAAAGTCACTTGAATGAAATTTGCAGGGTTTTTAAAAACACCTCAAAATTGACCCTAAATCCACCCAAACCATGGGTTATTGTCCACGGGAAGTACCCCAAAGCATAAGAAAAGGGATATTCGGGAGAAAATATTCAAAAAACCCGCAAAAACGAGGTAGGCATGGCTAATGAGATCGAGGAACGCCTGGTCAATTTCATGAATTTTACACCAACGGATTAAGCTCAAAATTGAGCATTTTGAGGTGGTGTAAAATTCATGATATTGACCAGGCGTTCCTCGCCCTTTATATAAAAGTCACTTGAATGAAATTTTGCAGGGTTTTTAAAAACACCTCCAAATTGACCCCAAATCCACCCAAACAATGGCTATTGTCCACGGGAAGTACCCCAAAGCATAAGAAAAGGGATATTCGGGAGAAAATATTCAAAAAACCCGAAAAAACCAGGTAGGCATGGCTAATGAGTTCGAGGAACGCCTGGTCAATTTCATGAATTTTACACCAACGGATTAAGCTCAAAATTGAGCATTTTGAGGTGGTGTAAAATTCATGATATTGACCAGGCGTTCCTCGCCCTTTATATAAAAGTCACTTGAATGAAATTTTGCAGGGTTTTTAAAAACACCTCAAAATTGACCCCAAATCCACCCAAACCATTGGCTATTGTCCACGGGAAGTACCCCAAAGCATAAGAAAAGGGATATTCGGGAGAAAATATTCAAAAAACCCGAAAAAACCAGGTAGGCATGGCTAATGAGTTCGAGGAACGCCTGGTCAATTTCATGAATTTTACACCAACGGATTAAGCTCAAAATTGAGCATTTTGAGGTGGTGTAAAATTCATGATATTGACCAGGCGTTCCTCGCCCTTTATATAAAAGTCACTTGAATGAAATTTTGCAGGGTTTTACAAACACCTCCAAATTGACCTCAAATCCACCCAAACCATGGGCTTTTGTCCACGGGAAGTACCCCAAAGCATAAGAAAAGGGATATTCGGGAGAAAATATTCAAAAAAACTACAAAAACGAGGTAGGCATGGCTAATGAGTTCGAGGAACGCCTGGTCAATTTCATGAATTTTACACCAACGGATTAAGCTCAAAATTGAGCATTTTGAGGTGGTGTAAAATTCATGATATTGACCAGGCGTTCCTCGCCCTTTATATAAAAGTCACTTGAATGAAATTTTGCAGGGTTTTTAAAAACACCTCAAAATTGACCCCAAATCCACCCAAACCATTGGCTATTGTCCACGGGAAGTACCCCAAAGCATAAGAAAAGGGATATTCGGGAGAAAATATTCAAAAAACCCGAAAAAACCAGGTAGGAATGGCTAATGAGTTCGAGGAACGCCTGGTCAATTTCATGAATTTTACACCAACGGATTAAGCTCAAAATTGAGCATTTTGAGGTGGTGTAAAATTCATGATATTGACCAGGCGTTCCTCGCCCTTTATATAAAAGTCACTTGAATGAAATTTTGCAGGGTTTTTAAAAACACCTCCAAATTGACCCCAAATCCACCCAAACCATGGGCTTTTGTCCACCGGGAAGTACCCCAAAGCATAAGAAAAGGGATATTCGGGAGAAAATATTCAAAAAACCCGAAAAAACCAGGTAGGCATGGCTAATGAGTTCGAGGAACGCCTGGTCAATTTCATGAATTTTACACCAACGGATTAAGCTCAAAATTGAGCATTTTGAGGTGGTGTAAAATTCATGATATTGACCAGGCGTTCCTCGCCCTTTATATAAAAGTCACTTGAATGAAATTTTGCGGGGTTTTTAAAAACACCTCAAAATTGACCCCAAATCCACCCAAACCATTGGCTATTGTCCACGGGAAGTACCCCAAAGTATAAGAAAAGGGATATTCGGGAGAAAATATTCAAAAAACCCGAAAAAACGAGGTAGGCATGGCTAATGAGTTCGAGGAACGCCTGGTCAATTTCATGAATTTTACACCAACGGATTAAGCTCAAAATTGAGCATTTTGAGGTGGTGTAAAATTCATGATATTGACCAGGCGTTCCTCGCCCTTTATATGAAAGTCACTTGAATGAAATTTGCAGGGTTTTTAAAAACACCTCAAAATTGACCCTAAATCCACCCAAACCATGGGTTATTGTCCACGGGAAGTACCCCAAAGCATAAGAAAAGGGATATTCGGGAGAAAATATTCAAAAAACCCGCAAAAACGAGGTACGCATGGCTAATGAGATCGAGGAACGCCTGGTCAATTTCATGAATTTTACACCAACGGATTAAGCTCAAAATTGAGCATTTTGAGGTGGTGTAAAATTCATGATATTGACCAGGCGTTCCTCGCCCTTTATATAAAAGTCACTTGAATGAAATTTTGCAGGGTTTTTAAAAACACCTCCAAATTGACCCCAAATCCACCCAAACCATTGGCTATTGTCCACGGGAAGTACCCCAAAGCATAAGAAAAGGGATATTCGGGAGAAAATATTCAAAAAACCCGAAAAAACCAGGTAGGCATGGCTAATGAGTTCGAGGAACGCCTGGTCAATTTCATGAATTTTACACCAACGGATTAAGCTCAAAATTGAGCATTTTGAGGTGGTGTAAAATTCATGATATTGACCAGGCGTTCCTCGCCCTTTATATAAAAGTCACTTGAATGAAATTTTGCAGGGTTTTTAAAAACACCTCCAAATTGACCCCAAATCCACCCAAACCATTGGCTATTGTCCACGGGAAGTACCCCAAAGCATAAGAAAAGGGATATTCGGGAGAAAATATTCAAAAAACCCGAAAAAACCAGGTAGGCATGGCTAATGAGTTCGAGGAACGCCTGGTCAATTTCATGAATTTTACACCAACGGATTAAGCTCAAAATTGAGCATTTTGAGGTGGTGTAAAATTCATGATATTGACCAGGCGTTCCTCGCCCTTTATATAAAAGTCACTTGAATGAAATTTTGCAGGGTTTTTAAAAACACCTCCAAATTGACCCCAAATCCACCCAAACCATGGGCTTTTGTCCACGGGAAGTACCCCAAAGCATAAGAAAAGGGATATTCGGGAGAAAATATTCAAAAAAACTACAAAAACGAGGTAGGCATGGCTAATGAGTTCGAGGAACGCCTGGTCAATTTCATGAATTTTACACCAACGGATTAAGCTCAAAATTGAGCATTTTGAGGTGGTGTAAAATTCATGATATTGACCAGGCGTTCCTCGCCCTTTATATAAAAGTCACTTGAATGAAATTTTGCGGGGTTTTTAAAAACACCTCAAAATTGACCCCAAATCCACCCAAACCATTGGCTATTGTCCACGGGAAGTACCCCAAAGTATAAGAAAAGGGATATTCGGGAGAAAATATTCAAAAAACCCGAAAAAACCAGGTAGGCATGGCTAATGAGTTCGAGGAACGCCTGGTCAATTTCATGAATTTTACACCAACGGATTAAGCTCAAAATTGAGCATTTTGAGGTGGTGTAAAATTCATGATATTGACCAGGCGTTCCTCGCCCTTTATATAAAAGTCACTTGAATGAAATTTTGCAGGGTTTTACAAACACCTCCAAATTGACCTCAAATCCACCCAAACCATGGGCTTTTGTCCACGGGAAGTACCCCAAAGCATAAGAAAAGGGATATTCGGGAGAAAATATTCAAAAAAACTACAAAAACGAGGTAGGCATGGCTAATGAGTTCGAGGAACGCCTGGTCAATTTCATGAATTTTACACCAACGGATTAAGCTCAAAATTGAGCATTTTGAGGTGGTGTAAAATTCATGATATTGACCAGGCGTTCCTCGCCCTTTATATAAAAGTCACTTGAATGAAATTTTGCAGGGTTTTTAAAAACACCTCAAAATTGACCCCAAATCCACCCAAACCATTGGCTATTGTCCACGGGAAGTACCCCAAAGCATAAGAAAAGGGATATTCGGGAGAAAATATTCAAAAAACCCGAAAAAACCAGGTAGGCATGGCTAATGAGTTCGAGGAACGCCTGGTCAATTTCATGAATTTTACACCAACGGATTAAGCTCAAAATTGAGCATTTTGAGGTGGTGTAAAATTCATGATATTGACCAGGCGTTCCTCGCCCTTTATATAAAAGTCACTTGAATGAAATTTTGCAGGGTTTTTAAAAACACCTCCAAATTGACCCCAAATCCACCCAAACCATGGGCTTTTGTCCACGGGAAGTACCCCAAAGCATAAGAAAAGGGATATTCGGGAGAAAATATTCAAAAAACCCGAAAAAACCAGGTAGGCATGGCTAATGAGTTCGAGGAACGCCTGGTCAATTTCATGAATTTTACACCAACGGATTAAGCTCAAAATTGAGCATTTTGAGGTGGTGTAAAATTCATGATATTGACCAGGCGTTCCTCGCCCTTTATATAAAAGTCACTTGAATGAAATTTTGCGGGGTTTTTAAAAACACCTCAAAATTGACCCCAAATCCACCCAAACCATTGGCTATTGTCCACGGGAAGTACCCCAAAGTATAAGAAAAGGGATATTCGGGAGAAAATATTCAAAAAACCCGAAAAAACGAGGTAGGCATGGCTAATGAGTTCGAGGAACGCCTGGTCAATTTCATGAATTTTACACCAACGGATTAAGCTCAAAATTGAGCATTTTGAGGTGGTGTAAAATTCATGATATTGACCAGGCGTTCCTCGCCCTTTATATAAAAGTCACTTGAATGAAATTTGCAGGGTTTTTAAAAACACCTCAAAATTGACCCTAAATCCACCCAAACCATGGGTTATTGTCCACGGGAAGTACCCCAAAGCATAAGAAAAGGGATATTCGGGAGAAAATATTCAAAAAACCCGCAAAAACGAGGTAGGCATGGCTAATGAGATCGAGGAACGCCTGGTCAATTTCATGAATTTTACACCAACGGATTAAGCTCAAAATTGAGCATTTTGAGGTGGTGTAAAATTCATGATATTGACCAGGCGTTCCTCGCCCTTTATATAAAAGTCACTTGAATGAAATTTTGCAGGGTTTTTAAAAACACCTCAAAATTGACCCCAAATCCACCCAAACCATTGGCTATTGTCCACGGGAAGTACCCCAAAGCATAAGAAAAGGGATATTCGGGAGAAAATATTCAAAAAACCCGAAAAAACCAGGTAGGCATGGCTAATGAGTTCGAGGAACGCCTGGTCAATTTCATGAATTTTACACCAACGGATTAAGCTCAAAATTGAGCATTTTGAGGTGGTGTAAAATTCATGATATTGACCAGGCGTTCCTCGCCCTTTATATAAAAGTCACTTGAATGAAATTTTGCAGGGTTTTTAAAAACACCTCCAAATTGACCCCAAATCCACCCAAACCATTGGGTATTGTCCACGGGAAGTACCCCAAAGCATAAGAAAAGGGATATTCGGGAGAAAATATTCAAAAAACCCGAAAAAACCAGGTAGGCATGGCTAATGAGTTCGAGGAACGCCTGGTCAATTTCATGAATTTTACACCAACGGATTAAGCTCAAAATTGAGCATTTTGAGGTGGTGTAAAATTCATGATATTGACCAGGCGTTCCTCGCCCTTTATATAAAAGTCACTTGAATGAAATTTTGCAGGGTTTTTAAAAACACCTCCAAATTGACCCCAAATCCACCCAAACCATGGGCTTTTGTCCACGGGAAGTACCCCAAAGCATAAGAAAAGGGATATTCGGGAGAAAATATTCAAAAAAACTACAAAAACGAGGTAGGCATGGCTAATGAGTTCGAGGAACGCCTGGTCAATTTCATGAATTTTACACCAACGGATTAAGCTCAAAATTGAGCATTTTGAGGTGGTGTAAAATTCATGATATTGACCAGGCGTTCCTCGCCCTTTATATAAAAGTCACTTGAATGAAATTTTGCGGGGTTTTTAAAAACACCTCAAAATTGACCCCAAATCCACCCAAACCATTGGCTATTGTCCACGGGAAGTACCCCAAAGTATAAGAAAAGGGATATTCGGGAGAAAATATTCAAAAAACCCGAAAAAACCAGGTAGGCATGGCTAATGAGTTCGAGGAACGCCTGGTCAATTTCATGAATTTTACACCAACGGATTAAGCTCAAAATTGAGCATTTTGAGGTGGTGTAAAATTCATGATATTGACCAGGCGTTCCTCGCCCTTTATATAAAAGTCACTTGAATGAAATTTTGCAGGGTTTTTAAAAACACCTCAAAATTGACCCCAAATCCACCCAAACCATAAGCTATTGTCCACGGGAAGTACCCCAAAGCATAAGAAAAGGGATATTCGGGAGAAAATATTCAAAAAACCCGCAAAAACGAGGTAGGCATGGCTAATGAGTTCGAGGAACGCCTGGTCAATTTCATGAATTTTACACCAACGGATTAAGCTCAAAATTGAGCATTTTGAGGTGGTGTAAAATTCATGATATTGACCAGGCGTTCCTCGCCCTTTATATAAAAGTCACTTGAATGAAATTTTGCAGGGTTTTTAAAAACACCTCAAAATTGACCCCAAATCCACCCAAACCATTGGCTATTGTCCACGGGAAGTACCCCAAAGCATAAGAAAAGGGATATTCGGGAGAAAATATTCAAAAAAACTACAAAAACGAGGTAGGCATGGCTAATGAGTTCGAGGAACGCCTGGTCAATTTCATGAATTTTACACCAACGGATTAAGCTCAAAATTGAGCATTTTGAGGTGGTGTAAAATTCATGATATTGACCAGGCGTTCCTCGTCCTTTATATAAAAGTCACTTGAATGAAATTTTGCGGGGTTTTTAAAAACACCTCAAAATTGACCCCAAATCCACCCAAACCATTGGCTATTGTCCACGGGAAGTACCCCAAAGTATAAGAAAAGGGATATTCGGGAGAAAATATTCAAAAAACCCGAAAAAACGAGGTAGGCATGGCTAATGAGTTCGAGGAACGCCTGGTCAATTTCATGAATTTTACACCAACGGATTAAGCTCAAAATTGAGCATTTTGAGGTGGTGTAAAATTCATGATATTGACCAGGCGTTCCTCGCCCTTTATATAAAAGTCACTTGAATGAAATTTTGCAGGGTTTTTAAAAACACCTCAAAATTGACCCCAAATCCACCCAAACCATAAGCTATTGTCCACGGGAAGTACCCCAAAGCATAAGAAAAGGGATATTCGGGAGAAAATATTCAAAAAACCCGCAAAAACCAGGTAGGCATGGCTAATGAGTTCGAGGAACGCCTGGTCAATTTCATGAATTTTACACCAACGGATTAAGCTCAAAATTGAGCATTTTGAGGTGGTGTAAAATTCATGATATTGACCAGGCGTTCCTCGCCCTTTATATAAAAGTCACTTGAATGAAATTTTGCAGGGTTTTTAAAAACACCTCAAAATTGACCCCAAATCCACCCAAACCATGGGCTTTTGTCCACGGGAAGTACCCCAAAGCATAAGAAAAGGGATATTTGGGAGAAAATATTCAAAAAAACTACAAAAACGAGGTAGGCATGGCTAATGAGTTCGAGGAACGCCTGGTCAATTTCATGAATTTTACACCAACGGATTAAGCTCAAAATTGAGCATTTTGAGGTGGTGTAAAATTCATGATATTGACCAGGCGTTCCTCGCCCTTTATATAAAAGTCACTTGAATGAAATTTTGCAGGGTTTTTAAAAACACCTCCAAATTGACCCCAAATCCACCCAAACCATAAGCTATTGTCCACGGGAAGTACCCCAAAGCATAAGAAAAGGGATTTTCGGGACAAAATATTCAAAAAACCCGCAAAAACCAGGTAGGCATGGCTAATGAGTTCGAGGAACGCCTGGTCAATTTCATGAATTTTACACCAACGGATTAAGCTCAAAATTGAGCATTTTGAGGTGGTGTAAAATTCATGATATTGACCAGGCGTTCCTCGCCCTTTATATAAAAGTCACTTGAATGAAATTTTGCGGGGTTTTTAAAAACACTTGCGGGTGGTCATGCTTTTTTTCTTTTTGGCATACTAGTGGTTTATATTTTCTCATTTTTTTTCTCATCCACTTCCATTTCTTCCCCCTCTTCATGTTTTGCACTCACATACATTACTAAATAACAGAGCAATAACAGATGACTTGATTTTTTAAATCTTTTTATTTTCCCGGCAATGAATTATAAGTAAAAGCACGAGAGAAAAGAATCAGCAGGCCAAGCTAGAGAGCTTGATGTCATCCAATGCGATGTCGCTGGCAGTACCACTACCACGTACAGCTTCAAAGATAATCTGCAAAAAAAATTGTATAGCAATAACATCATTAGTAAAATTAAACAGAGTAGAATTTGTACTAATATCACTAGTATGTCAGGGGCGGATCCAGGATTTTCTTCAGGGAGGGGTGCAGCGTTGGAAGGGCACCCGCACGAGAAGAAAAAAAAAGAAGCCAAAAAAAACAAAAAAAAAACGGTAACATCCAAAAAAAAACAGAAAGTTATTACGTCTTGATAGAGCTTGTGAAAAATCCAATATGGTGAAAAATACGATCCATAATATTTATATGCACGGTGGACAGTCGTGGATGAGATTACATCCGAATCAATGCCTTGATAGGAAAGATTGGATGTCTACATCTAGTTTTGCGATCTGCCCCAAGAGAATAGACCTTTCCCCAATTTCCTTGGATGATCACGAAACAATAGTTTCAAGTCGAGGTTGGCCTCGATAAATAAAAGAATCAAGTTCAGTCTCGACTTGGAACCATTGTTTCGTGATCATCCAAGCGAATTCGGGAAAGGTCTATCACGAAAGGGTTGGTTACAATGTTGGATCAAGCAATAAAGTACCAAGGAAAATGTATAATTAGATTCAACCAAAATATTGAATTCAGAAACCAGAAAAAGATACTCACGGTGTAAGTGGCTGAGCTTGAGATGGTGACCTTCCCGTTTAACCAGCTGGAGCCTTTGTCCCCACTTACGCCCCACACTTTTGTCCTACCACTTGAAGTCTTCACATAGACGTTAAGTGAGCCCATGTTTGCTCCCTTCATGTGATACCAGAAATTAAGACAAGCAGCACTTGTTGCCTGGAAACCACTTTTCTCGTACGTTCCAGTCGATCCAGGTGCCAAGTCATAGGCCTTTTGAAGGATGAAATATCCTAAAACAAATAAATTCATCATTATCATACATCGTCGTCATCATTGTCATCATCATCATCATTACCATCATCAACATTAATTAGCCGTTAACGAATTAACAAAATGAATGATAAAATGAGGGGGACTGTCGTGTGTTTTTCCGTATAGTTTGGACCGAAAAGAAGTCCTTGGCAGTTGGGATAAATATGTTCCAATTTGCGAATGAAAAGGGCCTTTGCGGGCTCTATTCTCATGTATCCCTCCTTTGTTTCCAACATATTGTGTAGCTAATTTCAAAAACTATTAAGTTTCGAAGTCATAATGCTTATTGGTCCTTGTTAAAGCGGTCCCGGTTAGTGTGTCTGCACTGTAATGGCTTAAGGAGATAGCGTAGCCCTCCCCAGTCATATATATATATAGTATTTATTATCTCTTGATCACCTGAGCCTGATGAATGATCACCAGTTGGTCCCGTTGCTGTACTCGATGATGCTTCGTTTGTTTCAACCCAGTCATAGTAGCTTTCTGTTGGAGAAACACTGTTGGATGCACCGTTTTCCCATCCACACGAGTAAGGATAAGTTGTGCCATCGAAATTGCACGAGTGGAGAACTTCTGGAAATATATTTAAAAAATCACAGTCAATCGGTAATAAATGAGGCGGTGTGAAAGGTCTGTATAAACAAAGTAGTCGGTCATTACTAAAATATGACAGAAATTAAAGAAGCGTATCTTTTTGTTATTTGATGCAAAAACTGGAGTTTTCCTCTGTCACGATTTACAAGAGTGCACTAGTTTGCTCTATAACACATATACATTTTTGTGGTGCACGTTCTCGTAGGCCTCACGATGAATCATAAGTGTGGACTACAATACTGAATATGGGAGGTATGTCTAGATCTGTGTCCCTCACATTTTTCAAGTATTTGATTAAGGTCAAATAAAGCCCCCCCCCCCCCCCCCCCCCTTCCCCCCTTAATCCCCTCCACCATCTATGAACCAAATGCATACTAGTTATCAAATATTATATTTTTTGTTCTTACGAGATGATGCACACGCCTGGGTGTTACACGCCTGGTTTCCACTACTGGAACCAGCACAGTTGGCACCACCGTTCTTTGGTGCAGGGTTGTCGCAGCTTCTTGTTCTTTGCTGAGTGCCTCCACCACACGTGGCGCTGCAAGTGCTCCAAGCACTCCAGGATCCCCAATTGCCATTGACTAAACCTTTAATCAAATAATCGGTATAAGTTGCTAAAAATGTATAAGTTAAAAAGAAAACCAGCCATATTTTTTTCATATTTAAACCGCTTATTTTCTATACCGTTGGGTCCATTTATTTGTCTTCTATTCCTTGTCTCTTCTGATTCTCTTCTCTCTTTCCTCTCTCCTCATGGTTTACTTACCATTGCAAGTTGTGCAGCTTTCGAACTTATTCTCGACGCCATTTGAGCTTGCCCCTTCACAGTTGCTGACCGCTTCTTTAGTGCAGAAACGCTGGCGCATTTTGACGCATTGATTACTGTAAGAGTCGACGTAGCAGGGGCCGTAAGAAGACCACGAAGACCAGGGGTTTGAAGACGCTTAAAAAGAGAATAAATCAACATCACAGATTACAAGGCGACAAGGGTCCTCCTACCTTCATGTAATAGACCATTTCACGTTTGTCGTCGCTCAACCTCAACCTCGATAGTGTGTAAGATATTCTCTAGAATTTGACTACAGCTCACAGTAATTTAAGCAATGTACATACACATTATCAAATAATAGACCATTTTCGAGATGCACGAGCGCTTTCAAAAATATCTATTGAAACACTTAAAACTTCAACAGGCTTTAGTCAAATTCTAAAGAATAAATTACACGCTATCGAGGTTGAGGTTGATCGACGAGAACCGTGAAATGGTCTATTGACTAAATTACATTTTAATAAACTAAAATAGAAAACTGATAAATTAGTAATAGGAGGACATAACGTTATCACATCATGGACATGCTGTGCTGTCAACTTGCTACTAGCTAGTGTCATGGTCAAATGATAAATAAAGATTTGTCTAAATAGGGTATGTAACACACGCATCAAGAGTTCCGCGAAACTGCTCTAAGCGCATGCTCAGGGGATTAAAAAGTGGGATGATATTTTGTAAAAATATGCTATATTTTAGTTGTATTTTTCTTGTCAAGCACAACTTTCATTAAATATCATTAAGGTCGCGTACCGTTAAGCAAATTCTGAATCAAATATACCGAAAAATTGCACACTTTACAAAATATTATCCCACTTTTTAATCCCCTGAGCATGCGCTTAGAGCAGTAGCATGAAACTCTTGATGCGTGTATATATAAAATGTTCTAATCCGAGAAATAGAACCCTTGCAGCACGTCGGAAAGCAGCTCAATTTGGAAGGCACAGCGATAGAGTCTATTTCTCAGGAGATCGGAATTATTTCGTGTGTACTCCGAATTGAGCTGCTTTGACGTCAAAGGATCTACATATACGACTTAAACTATTTGATATCTATTTGAATTTATATCCTTACGACTGTCGCAATCGTAGAGTTTCTTCAGTTTTTGGATATCAAGCTCTGTCATGCCATTGTCCTGTCCAAGTACCCTATTAGGATCGTTTTTAGCTTGAATGGTTGGCTGGCCATTCTTGGAGAAGTCCGTTTTACCATAATGCATCAGACTACTGTAATCGTATGCCAAGCTAAAGGTGTCGGAGGACAGTGGGGCAACCTTCTGAAAGTTGTGTTCTTGGCCTGGAAAAAAAGACAAAACAAATCGATCAGCTTAATTTAAGTTCTACAATCATTCAGTCACAAGCATGCTGCAAAAACCGTTGAAAACCACGAGGTGATATCAATTCATTTTTATAACAATAAAGATGTTATAAATACGTTTGGCAAAAATTTATCATTCATCATTCATCGTTCATCGTTCATCGTTCATCGTTCATCGTTCATCGTTCATCGTTCATCGTTCATCGTTCATCGTTCATCGTTCATCGTTCATCGTTCATCGTTCATCGTTCATCGTTCATCGTTCATCGTTCATCGTTCATCGTTCATCGTTCATCGTTCATCGTTCATCGTTAGATTGTTCACGCTTTATTACTAATTTGCGCCATAAAATTTTTAAAGAAAAAAAAAACGACATATTTTAGTTTTGCAGACATGCATGTTTCAGCACCATCCTGTGCTTACATTAGTGCAAGCCGACAATGCAGCGAATAGAGCATATTTCGTATGAGTGTGAAAAGTCACGCCATGCACACGGTACGGTTACGGCGCGGACACGGCACCGAATGCCGGTTTTCATACACGACACTGCTGTTCTATTTGACTAGTAATAAAAAGTAGACTCACCAGTCAAGATGTTAGCAGAATTAACCACAACATATGAATCTCTGTCGGGTCGAGACTGTTCGTGGTTCACTCCAGCTGCGTGCATCATTTCGTGCAAGATGGTGGGAACATAGTTACATCCAGCACCAACTGACAATTCTTGTGCACCGCTATTACCAACCTTACCAACATAAGACCAACACCTAAAACAATCACGCATACTTTGATTAAGACTTGGACACTATAGCGGCAGTGGATTCAGTTTTTGCTGCAGCGGTACAATAACTCCAATGGGCGAGACAAACTCCAAGCTAATTTCAGAGGCATATTGGCAACCTACCCGTCTTTTTTCACAAACTTTACGTATTTGACATCACTAGACGTTTTTTCCTCCCATTTGATGCAGGTTTTCTGACGAATGATGTCCATCGCCTTTTTGATATTTACGGTTCCAGCACTAACTAAAACATGGAAGCAAAGAAAATCATATTAATTCTGTACATATAACAAGGTAGCGATAGTTTTTTTAATGGTTAAAGAAAAAGGCGATATATGCGGTGAGCCTGCAATGTTAGACACTATTTTAACACCTTAACATCACAATTTTTCACGTCTTTATCATTGCAAGGTGATCACTGATCATATGTTATCGCTTCAATGCAAAGGCACGGCTACCTTTCAAGATGGCAAAGGGAACTGTGAAAGGGAATCTTTTCCGAAAACAGTTACCTAGTTGCAAAAACTGAAGGCCAAATGTAAGATTCACTTTAGCTAAATTGGTCTTACTTTCCCCATCATTGAATAAAGTTAAAAAACAAAAACAAAAAAACGAGATAGTTCCTTATGACGAATACATACCGATATCTGCATCGAAGACGTAAGGAATCCTCTTCGTTCTCCAGACGAACACACGATTTCTCATGGCATTTCTCTTGTATTTTTTACTCTTTACTTTCTTGCTTTTTTTGCGAAAATTCTTGAGTTTTTCAAGCTCTTCTAGCTCAACTCTGATGTCTCCTTGGTAAAGCCTGGCTGCCATGCCCACATCTAGATAATGAAGAGTATACTTGGTTATCATGGTTGGACTTCAATAAATCACAAATCAAAAGTGCACAGGCTTGCATAACTATAAGTATACGAGAAGTTATAGACAAACCTTCGTTTATTGCAGCGATTTTCCCGCCAGCACTCTTCATTTTCTTTAGCTTTTTTTTCAAGCGGTCAGACAAATCTGAACAAAAATAAATCAATTAATAATAAATCAATAAAATAGAACTCAAAGTAAGATTTTTTTACGTTTTCTGTATGTATCAAAAATGCACCATTTTCAGATTTTTAACCATTTCAATTTCATATTAATCAATCATTAACTTAACAATCAAAGTTAGTGACTTACGTTTTGCTTGAAATTTGCTTTTTTTTCCCCTCAATTGCAAATCCAAGGCACCAATTTCTTCAAGGAGGAGAAAAAATGTGAAGAGTACCAACAACTTCATTTTGTCCACTTATTTCACTTCAAGGACCGACGGCAAAACTCAAGGCGAAAGTGTCGCCTTATATTGCATATGCAGCTCAAGTTCACACTGGCAAAATGGTAGATAATAGAAAGGGCGCATGACGAGGTTCCCACGGTCTTTTTGTATCCCTAAATCCCTAATTGTATCCCCTAGATTGCAGAATATTAGTAAATAAGCTTTTGTTTTTTGTTTGTAAAGATCTCAATGAATGTAGGGTATCTCGATAACCTTACATCTTTAAGAAAGTTTTTGTTTGCCATAGATCTCGATAAGATTATAGTAATATGCTCTCGAAAACTTTGTCTGAAACTGGATCTATTATATGTCAGAGCAGAAGCCATTTTTTATTACTGAACTAAATAAATGCTTTGTATTTCGATAAACTTGCCTTAAATATATAATGAAGCCATCCTTGCTATAGATCGGACGGTAGAGACGGTATGGTCACGAAAGCCTTGTCTTAAATATTATAGTTGAAGCCTTTGTTTACTACTGATCTCAATAAAAATGCTTTGTTTGTTGATAGACTTGTCTTACATATAATGAAGCTATTTTTTGCATCACAAGGCAGGTGGCCTCAGCTAGACAAGCGGCCGTTTTTTATAAGCGGAGATAAGTTAACAGCTTATTATTTTCGTCAATCCTGGTCGTATATCCACGAGTTAGCCATATGGGGCATGCTATATGTATCGATAAGGGTATAGTATGTTCTCGAAACCCTTTTCTTAAATCTTATTGAAGCCTTTGTTTTCTACTCATCCCAAAAATGTTTTGTTTGTTGAAGTGTTTGTTGATAGACTTGTCTTAAGCCTCTGTTACATGTAGTTTTTTTTTTTTTTTTTTTTTTCATGCAATTTAAGCCGCGCGCACTGAAAAAGTTCACGTTCGTGCAACTTGAACTTTTTTGCGAGCGGCTCAAGTTACACGAAAAAAGACTACAGGGCTTTACATATAATGAAGCCCTTTTTGCTAAAGATCTCGATAAGGGTATAGAATGTTCTCGAAATCCTTGTCTTAATTCTTATTGAAGGCTTTGTTCTCAATAAATGTCGTTACCCTTGGTATTAATCTATAAGAAAGTTCTTTTTTTTTGTTCATTTTTTTAATAATCTCTGTAATCCCGGTAAAGTATTTCAAAAGTCTTGTCATTCTTTAACCAGAACCTATAAAGAAAATAAGTAATATATTTTCATTCTATATTAATCTATTTTTAATGAGCTATTGCAAACAGAGGCGTTATCTTTATAGATTCTCAGTACTAACTACGGCTTATTCTTTTGTAACTAATTAAAAAAGTGTGATATATATCTCAATTATCTGTCTTAGTAGCAGCTGAAGAAAGATTTTTTTTTAAACAGTTTGTTTTTAATAAGCAAATCGTCTTATCTGTATTTGCATAGGGGGGTCTAAATCACAAGAGACCTACCGTGTTGGCAATCGGCGATTGGCGAGATAAAATAACTATGTACGAGACCTTTTTAATTGAAAATTCAAGTCATAGGATGAACGAGCCATTATATAATGTCACGTGAAAAGCCACAGCACACGGCAAGGTTACGGCGCGGCGCGGACACGGTACCGAATGTCGAATGTTTTCATACACGGCACGGCACTGACCGGTCACGATAAGGCGCGGTTCGTGCCGTAAGTTTTTCATAGTCATATAAAAATGCTATAAGTAAAATTTGATTTCTTTCCTGCCACCCTGTGTCAAAGATACAGTAATTTCTTTAGTTTCATTCGATTTTTATCTCATTATTGTTCTTTCAATTTGGTTCTTTTACAATTATAATTTTTTGTGAGTTTGAAAAGTTACAAAATATTTCGAGACAACAAATGGAATTTTAAAAAATTAAATAAATTGAAATTATATAATCTTTATGAATACCCTATGGACATTTAAATGTTTTGCCTACTTCTGGATTGTACCTAAATGTTTTTTTCTTTTTTTCTTTTTTATTCTTATGTTCTTATTTGTTTTATAAAGAATGATTGTATTTCTAAAAGCATACTTAGTCTGATGCCATGGCCAGATATAATCTGGATCCAACAGCGAAAAAACAAAGCCCTCTCCATTAATAGGGCTTTTTATTAGGATCAATTTTACTAAACCTTTTGTTCTTAATTTAGTATAAGAAATATAAGAACGAATATTCTAGAATTTCGAAATCAAAAGTTTACTTGCAGTGATCCTTGCTGCTTGCTCCTGATATTGATCGAACTAAGTTAGAATGCCTACGCCCAGTTCAAACGTCGATCTTCTTCTTAGCCTAATCTAATGTCATCAAAGAAGACCGTCTTGTTATCCATCGTTTTCAATAAAAAACAATAAATATACTGAACCGTTGTTCTTCTTACGAGGGTAGCATTTAATAGCCAGTTGTTAACAAACCTGTGGCCCTCGTTCCATGATCGAATTGGAATTTAGAAGAAGAATTTTTGCGGATAGAGGAAAACCAGAGAACCCGGAGAAAAACCCTCGAAGCACAGGAGAGAACCAACTAGAAACTCTACTCGCATACGACACCTAGCCCGGTGGGACTCAAACCGGGTCGCATCCAGCTGATCTGACGTAGGAATTACGTCACTGCAAAACTGAGGTCTCATGAAGCTTGCGAAAATTGATTTATAAAAGTTTATATCTGAGAAAAATCTAGATTTTCAGGAGAGGTTGACACCTCAGTTTTGCAAATTTTTTCAATTCTGATTGGCTAATATTTTTCTCAAACCAGCTGGATTGGTGAGAGGCGCGCATTCTCACCGCAAAGTCACCCGTGCTTCAATGCGTTCGGCTCTTGAGAAGATCGACGTTTGGAAATCAATGGAACCTTAGTTTTCATTCTACATTATGTTTAGGTACATGGTACGTATTTCTTACTTGTTGATGGTTAATTTAGTTTAGGTAAGGGAAACAGTTTGTACCAGGCTACAAATTTGCAGGAAATATTCAAACGGTCCAATGAGATGTGCACCTCGCCTATTGGGATGTTCCTTCCAAATAAACCTTGATTTTGCCAAACACAGACCTAAAAGATGGAAAAAAGAGACTCAAGTCAATGGACAATGTGCATCAAAGCTCACAAAGCACTCTGGGAAACCGAGCCCTGCAAAAATGAAACAGGGAAATCACAGGAAATATCAAAAAAAAATTCCCATAGAAAATGTCGGAGGAAAAATTGTCAGATGAATTTTAAAGTAGCCAAAAAAGCGTAAGGACTCGGTTTCCCATCATGCTTTGTGCTAGAAATTCGAGCTCGTGCACATTGGCTATTGAAACTTTTAGTAAACACACTTGGCTAATTGTTGCGTAGACCTCCCTTGCAGCAGGTCGGAATGCAACTCAATTTGGAGGACAAGATATTAGGTTCCAATTGGCCTTTTGCAACAAACAGTCACGTGACTGGTACTGGATGGCAAAAAAAAAAAAAAAAAAAAAAAATTAGGACTTCCTTTGTTTTAAAAACTTTTGCGGGATTACTAATGTCATATCCAAGATCTTTTCCAAAACAATTTTCTTTCTCTCATAAGATGCTTTCGATTTTAAGATACGAATCAATTTAAAGTTTGTTTGCCATCCAGCAGAGCCTTCCCCAAGGGACCTTGGGCTGAATTGATTCGTTAGGAAAATGATATATCAGCACGTGACTGTTTGTTGCAAATGGCCTATTCTGAGGAGATTGAAATTCTTTCTTCTTTCTTTCCTTCTTTTTTTTAGATAAATACATGATTACATTTGTCCAGTCTTACGTTAAGTATTTTGTTATCCAAATCTCTTGCTGCATACTTGACTTTGCAGTTGTACACTGGGCTTAAATCTTGACGAACGGTTGAAGATTTTCTCTTCAATAGTTTCTTCTCGTTATGAATTAAGTACGTTTTGACGTAGGTATCTATAAAAAAATAAAAAATAAAAAGGAACTAGAAGGAGGGTTCATGGACAGCTTATGACATATGAAAAAACAGTAGGTAAAGTTTAGGGAAATTACTTTAGATTACCTTTACCTGGTTGAGACGTAGAGGTTGGAGATATTATCGCACGTATAATATCCACTTCTAATACACCACAGATGATGGACAAGCCTAATCGAAGATATCCGAGATCTGTTGCGAGAAAAAAATGGACTGACATTTACATGAGAAAAAAGAAAAAACGGAAAACTGTAAGCTAACATGATTGGATCCTTTTGCAAACTTTAGAAAGCCGAGATTTTATTGTCTTCCAATAAATTTGATGATAAAAAAAAAATTAGTTACCAGGGTATGTACTTTGACTCCTTTTGAAAAGTAAAGAATTTTCAAAAAATGTTTTCACCATGTGCTAAACAAAATAAAACGCCGATATTAAGAAAATAAAGAGTCGAAATAATATTCTAACCGTCACCAAAAGCATTTTTTGGGGGTCTTTATTCTGCGACGAGTAATGAATATCTAAAGCTGGTTGACCAAATACCGTCCGTATATCGCGCATATTGGACATCCCCCCCCCCCCCCCCCCCCCCCGACATCAAACTTTTTCTTATACAGATATATACGTTACCTTGATCGTCATGACAACATATTTGACTCGGGCCAATCGTACCAAACTCAGGGTCATCACCAAACATGAACGAATCGTCAGATATATTACGACGTACTGATGAGTTACGATAACTGAGATCAAAAAGAAAACAGAAGATTGATGGCCTATACTTTGTATACGTAAATAGACTTCCCCTCAAGTTTCAATCACTTTTTTTAAAACCAGATAAACCAGGTCTTGAGACCTGCACTTCGACCGGTTACGACAGCATTCCGAAGGTTTCGGTGGGAAACCTCGTGAGTTTTTCATTTCACGGAATCCCTTTAGAAAGTACACGTCTCATGATGTGATTTTCCAACAGGAACATATATACCTCTCTTTACCTTCTTCGTATGTAACTGCTCATTTCAGACCACGTGAGGCCACTCTTGGGAGTTGATTCTTTCATGTGTAAATATTTTAATAAAAGAACATTTCTCAAGGGAATGACAAGTGGTCTGAAATGAGCAATTTGCATACGAAGGTAAAGAGGTCTATTCAGCAAGATTTTGAGTAACTTAAGTCTACGCTTTAAGAAGAGCTAGCTAAAGAAATGGGTAGCTACTATATCCTTTACCTTTCTGGGAGAGGGGGTCGTCCGGACTTTATGGGTGTCTTTCTTTCCTTTCTTTCGCCTTCATTGTCTGAGCCTTCGCGAAGATTGAATGAGAGTTTTTGGACTAACTTCTGTTTAACACTATAAGCAGCTTTATCAGCCTCTGGTTTACAGTCTTGCTTGTCATTTTCTATTTGCGCAACATTATCCTCTTCCTTGTTTTCATCATGGCTTCGAACTTCCTTGTCTTCGAGAGCCTCTTTATCTACCAAGTCAAAAGACTGTCCTTGGTTATTAAATGCCTGAGAACTGCCACTTGATCCAGACAGCGCTTTAGAAGCTGTGCCGTAGTCATACGAATAATCAAAGGCAAATGAAGCGTAATCAAAACTAGGCGATTTGTCAAACACTCCGTGGCATGGAGTTGTTGGAGCACTGCTAATCGAGGGTACAGCTAAAAGATAACAAGGTTCATTGATTACTTTCTTGTAAGTCTTGTCATACAAGCTATAAAGCGTCTACTGCGTGAGTAAAGGTGATGATTGTCACGCAATGGAACGTTACGTGACAATTGACGAGGAACGCCTTGTAACGCTTGGTCCAATACGCGCGATAGATAGATAGATAGATACTTAATTGATACAGCTATAGCAACCCGTAGGTTGAATCAATGCAATATTTACAATTAAAAAAAAAAACTAATTTAAGACAATTTAGTAAGAACTGATGAATGTAAAGCAAAAATGCGCCTAAAATATGTACAGACACTAGGAGTTCCAATATACCTAAAAATATTACTAATAAAAACTATAAAAAAATATATAAAAACTAATGGTTGATACACTAATGATAAAAATTAAATTGAGCCGTCCTAAGGCCACCTTTTTGTGGCCACCTTTACGTGCTGTTAGGACACAAGGAATCTTTGAGGCAGGGAACGTCATCTACCTTGCAAACTTTTATCGCAGGCTGGCAAACTCTGGGTCAGTTGCTCGACTTGGCTCAACTCTTCAATTGACTTACAATATTAATTATAGTTCTTTTTAACTATTTCTAAGTGAGACGCTGACCCAAACAAAACTCCTAAACACTTTGGTTTTTAACCATAATAATATCTGATTACAATTAAGTTACGGAAGTGAGTGCGACAGCTATCTATGATTTCAGGGAAATCCCCAGAATCGATATCTTCTCAGCGCGTCAACACTAAACCTCTCCATTATACGAGTGTGGTCCAGCGTTCACTTGACTACAAATATCAATCATTACCGACACTATCAAAATGTCTTAATAATAAATTTGGCAAAGAGTGGCATAACAGTGCCGGCTTTATTTTAATAAAGCAATATAGTTACTTACCTAATGTTTTACCTGCACCATTCATTCCGAATCTAAAGATATTTTCACTGCCATATCTTAATCGGGTATTTTTTCCTGGTTTGAAAAAGATCAGCAATTGAATGTGAGCTGTGGTTTTGAATGAATGAATAAAATGCACGAATGAATAGAAGGATGGATGGATACAAAGATGTACTCGGCTTTTTGATAAAAAATAATCCTCTTCACAGTTCCCTGCGCCGTCTTGAAATGTAGCCGTGCCTTTGCATCGAAGCGAGATCAAGGGTGAGATTGCAATTATAGATGCCTCACATGTCTCTATCATTGCAAGTTCAGCATCGGTCTCGCGCGCTTCGATGCAAAGTCACGTTTACTTATCAAGATGGCGCAGGGAACTATGACTACGAGGGGACTATTGCAATATCTAATATACCGATAACAAACCAACCTTTTGTTATGTAATGATAAATTCGGCTCGGAGAATAAGACCCTGCCCTGCTCCTCGAGCGAACTGAAATTGAGTTTGTCTTTCTCCTTTTACAAAATCCATCGCTAAAGTCTGATAGCAATTCTCCAGCTGCAGTTCTACGAGACTGGTACGAAATTAGGATGCAGCTTCTTGCTCTTCGTGTTTTGGAAGTTTCACATTGGTCATTCATCTCGTCAATGCCCACATATAATTTCGTCACTTTCATTTTCAGAAACAATAAGAGTTTATTAAAACTTATGCGCAAACATTAAAAAGCGCCAGTTTTTATCTCATTTGGTAAGAGATTAAAGCTCGACATTTCCCCCCTCTTGTCTTAAGAACCTTTTATTTATTTATTTTTTTCAGGGTAAAAGTTTGGAATCATCATTGAATCTTTTTCCTAATTATCAAGTTAGTGTAGAAACGAAAGCTATGTGCGTGGTAATCCTTCAAAGTCTAACAATTTGCTTAGTGGTGCTATCATATCCTCGATTACTGGAGCTAAGGTTTGATTACAAGTTACTGGCAATAGCGCGATGATCAGCCAGTAAAAAAAAACTAAAATTGGTGTTCCCAGTTTGCCAGAAAATAGACAACCCTAATCTTGGTTCTTTAATTCATTGATTTTTTTGTAGGAAAAGTTGTTAAGAATGACATTCCTTTTAACGGTCTTTTCGTGCAACGTTGCGCGCAACTGTCGCACCACACATTTCAAAAGGGAATGAGCCCTTTTTGCTTGCGCGTAACAGAAAGAAGCACATCAGCTGAAAAAATAACCGGAATGTGTGTTGGAGAAAGGTCCTTAAAACATCAATTTGTATGTAATGTCCTAAATATTTGCGTTTTTGATTTCCCGTTATGAAACACAAAGCAGAATATATAAGGGCTTACCATCTTCTCCCGAGGAGAGGGTATTGCGTCTGTTCAGCGGTATACAAATCTCATCGATTAAATAATCTTTTAGGTTATACCACTGAGGTATATTACTGAGGACACTATCGTTTAGCTCCACTTTGATCTGTACATGACAAACATTAAGAAAATAACAGTTTTATATTATGCGCAATCATTTTATCGTTCTATTATTTCTCTATTTGTTAATGCACTTGTTTCTTTTTTGGGGGGAGGGAGGTTGGGGTAACATTTAAGAATTTTCCGGGGAAAGATGGTCGTGCGTGCACTTCCGCGTTAGAACTTCGCCGGTAACAATCTTATGATAGCACATATATACAAATGAGCAAATGGCAATGCCTTTACTGAAATATTAACTTACTTTACCAAGAAATCGATGTCGACGAGTTTTCCGCTCACTCCAGAGTGTGACTTCCAACGATCTTGATGAAAGCTACACAATAATAACAATAATAAAAATGGAAATGACAGTGACAGTGACAGTGACAGTGACAGTGACAGTGACAGTGACAGTGACAGTGACAGTGACAGTGACAGTGACAGTGACAGTGACAGTGACAGTGACAGTGACAGTGACAGTGACAGTGACAGTGACAGTGACAGTGACAGTGACAGTGACAGTGACAGTGACAGTGACAGTGACAGTGACAGTGACAGTGACAGTGACAGTGACAGTGACAGTGACAGTGACAGTGACGCAATAATTCAATGGCAATGGCAATGACGAGAGGAAGAAGAAGAAGAAGAAGAAGAAGAAGAAGAAGAAGAAGAAGAAGAAGAAGAAGAAGAAGAAGAAGAAGAAGAAGAAGAAGAAGAAAAAGAAGAAGAAGAAGAAGAAGAAGAAGAAGAAGAAGAAGCGGATGATATACACATGGTAATACACCAAATAACTATCAACATGCTATTACCTCTTGTTGGGTGATGTTGGAGTAAATGAAAGTCAGATTCCAAACAGGCGATTGGGTTTGAAATTTAACGCCCGTTCTGAACTGAGTTGAGACACTGATGAAAAAAAGAACACAAATAATGAATCTATAGGACCGATAAGTGTTTCTTTCCCTTTATCGCCCTTTCTTCCATCCTCCCACTTGCCGCACCACCCCTTATTCAAAGGGTGACAATAAAACTTTAGAATTATAACAAGACTCTACTGGGGCGGATCTAGGATTTTGAGGGGGGGGGGGGACAAATCAAGAAGATGCACCTTTTGCTATATACTAACCAATTAGGTTCAAGCTAGAAAGGGGGTACCCTGTGACCACACCTTAAACCCGTCACTGCTCTACTCTAGCTTATGCTACTATATGAGTTTTAAGCACCGGGGGAGGAGGGGATCATAGAGATAGGCATTTCCATATCTCCATTTAGTGTCATCCCTACACCTCAGGGTAGAGAATTTAACATACTCCTTACCTTAAAAAAACCTTCAAAAACTTCAAATCTGATATCCCAAGGATGACAAATTTGAATTTTGTCTCCCTCAAAGCGTCAAAACGCACATGGTTTCCCCCACCTACCCGACCCTGGGGCATCAGTGACATGTGTTCAGACAAGACACTTACTTTCTGTTAGGCAATAGATTAACCACGGCATACGCGTTGGGAAGTTCATCCCCTGGAGTTGTTCCTAATGACAATCTTTGTGCTTGAAGTATTTTGATGATGAGATTGAGACCTCCAGGATCATGCCATAAAGATATCTGGTTCAGATAGAACAGTAAAACAAGAGAATATCTATATCTAATATTCTATTATTAGATATTAAAGATGGCGTCTATTTCGTCCCCAAAACAGTCCCACAATGCAAAGAGTACTAATTATGTCACGCTAGTATTTCAACTGTTAAAGCAAAGTCTTACCTTGAGACCACTTCTTCTATCATTCTCGGATGAGTACGACCAAAAATTAATCTAAAGTCAAAGAATAGCCACCATAAATAGTGGTTCTGGCATACCATTGTATTTTCCACTGTCCAGACAACGAGAATAAGTTAACGGACATTCAATAGAGAGGAGAGGCCCAAATTTGAAAATTTCACGCCCTCTTGCTTTCCCTCTAATGTTATACAAATTCTGCCTATTTTACGCCTAGAATGTTCTCTGCGATTGTTTGTTTGTTTGTTTTCTTAGCTTGTGCTTTGTTTCACTACGTTACTGTAACTATCCATCTTAATAGTAGACGAAATTTACCGTTTCAGAGACGTTGTTTTCCACCCCGACAGAGCTGCTGCAAGAAATGCTACCACTTAGATCAGTCTGGGATCTGCTGAGAATCAATTGAATGAGCTCATCCTGTGAAGTGCAACTTCTTGCTTCTCTAGCTATGAAATAAAAAGGAACAAAATAAGATAAAAGTGCATCATTTCCATCAATCTGTAGTGCCAAGCAAGACTCTTTCACTCTAATCTATCTTTTAAACTTAGACGGAAAATGAGAGTTAGTTTCAAAACTTATTTGGGATTTGAATTTCAGATTCCATATCTTCAAATTGACGATTTACCTTTGAAACAAATTAATACACAGGCGCTGAACTATATTCTTACTCACCAAAACTTGCCCTTCTCTTTTCTATAGCATCACTGACTATTTGACTGCATGATGGTCTTGGTGATTGTTTGCTTTGATCTGTTTTACTGACATTTAAAAAAGTATCATGAGGGTTAGAAAATATCCGAGGGTGCCAACTTATGCCATTATATCTTTAATATTTAGGCAGTACTCGTTGAATGAGTAAAGTAAAGCAGCTTTAGTTGAGAAGTTCCATGCCACGCAGTACGTGTAAACTCTAGAACCAAGAGTTCAAGCGCAGCTGAACATTATTATGATAAACTGCGCTCTTCAAATTTTATTATTATTATTATTATTATCATTATTATTATTATTATTATTATTATTATTATTATTATTATTATTATTATTATCATTATTATTATTATTATTATTATTATTATTATTATTATTATTATTATTATTATTATTATTATTATTATTATTATTATTTGAGGAGTAATGCATGTATTAGCGCTAGCTGCGATTCGCAATGTACTATTTTGTGGAAATGAAAAGTTCGTGCCGTTGTGATTTTAAATTATTCCTCGCTTTTGCCTTGCGCTTATCTTCTGAAGCTTCATTATCTAAGGATATGCCTAGAATATCTAGCAAGATCCTGATTCATTCAGGTTACATGGATACCCACCTTACATGACACACTACTATAGACACTTCATCAGGAGATGATGCTACAGCCTCGTGTGTCCCTTCAAATGTTGCATCAACTAAGGATTTATTGTTCCACTCTATCACCTGATCACCTGCAAAAGACTCAAGAGGTTAACAACAACAACAACAATTTATTTGCACTCTAAAGAAAATGAAAATTACAATATATATAAAAATCGCAAAAAAGAGCACAGCTACCTAAAATAGCTAATGAAAAGCACTGAAGTTAATGTTGCACGAGTGGGACTTTTAGGGTATTGCTCTGATCCTCATATTCACTAATTACAATTGCGTAAAATTGTTGAATTGTCGTTGCGTGCCGCGTTATTATGCCTTCAGAGATGGTTTTTCAAAGTCACTGAAATGCAATTAGTTCTCACCTACCAATGCAAAGTAATTCTTCTGCTTTAGTTCCAGGAATAACTGCAACAACAAACGCCCCCATAATACCACCAATAGATGTCTTCCCGCCAACTATACGAACCCCAAAAGCTGCATCTGAGAAGAAAGATAACGGCACTATTGCTCAGAGAGGTTGCTACTTTCCACTTGGTAATCATGTAGTAGGCTTTGGTGACAACATCTTTTTATTTTCTTTAATCTTATCAAACCCTGAAGCAACCTCTGGTCTGACTAATGCCCAGTTTAGACGTCGAATTACATTCGCTACTGAAATTCTAATTTGATCTGTGAGCGAGTAGTGCTCTGACTAAGGCCCATTTTAGACGTCGAATTACACGTGCCGAATCTAGTGCAAATAATCTCAAACAATAGGTTTTGCCCATTTGCATTACATTCGGCATATGTGAAATTCGACGTCTAAACCTGGCCTTAGTCAGAACACGACTAAATCACAGATCAAATTGGAATTTCAGCAGCGTGCGCGTGTTGTGTCATTTGTATAAGGTCGGGAAAGCTGGAAAATCCGGTGAACAAACTCTATTGACATCAGTCTAAGAATTAAACGCTTTGCCACTTTTTCATATAGCCTCACCCACCTCTTGATATTAACTGTTCGTCTGATGTTTCTCTTGATAATGTTAGACGCTCCATCATCGGTCTGCCTTTTGAGTCTCGCGATTCTTCTGCTTTCTTTTGAAAAATAAACAAACAAACAAACTTATGGTGACAGTATTTAGATATGTAAAATATGATCAATTTGCGTGCTCGAAACAAACTAGACAGAAGATGAAAAGCTAGGAAGGAATGAAAGAAAACTTGTTCATTAGTCACTAGCTTGTGCAGGGGCTCGGCAAGTTGCAGAGTGAATGTTGTTAGTATTACCAACCTGTACAACAAACAAATTTTGTTGCGCGACTTTGGTGCATAAAGTAGAAGCTCTTTCTACTCTCTGCAACAGTGAAAATTTGTTGCGCACGGGGTGGTAATACGAGCAACATTCGCTCTGCAGCTTGCAACACAACAATGTTGCGCGAAAGGTTGCACGGTTTTGTTGCTTGTATTTCCGCGCCTTAAGTAAAAAAAGATGGAGTTGGGTGGGGCATGTTTGGCACTCTACGAAGTCTACGACATACTGGTCAGGGTGAATTTCTCATTTCATCTAATTAAACCATCGACAGACTGATTTCTCTTTTTGAAATTTTTCTTTACCTTTTTTCTTCGGCCTAAGACTTTCTTTTTCCTTTGTAAGTTATAAGAATGTTAAAAAATTGTAAGTAATAAGATTTGAGATAATCTAGCAACCAATCAAACGATTTCCCACCAATTCATCCATCCATTCAACCATCCTTTCTTCCTTCCCATTCATTCATTCATCCATCTATTCGTCCTACATCCATCAATCTGGTCTTCCATCCATCTAACAATTCTTTCTTCCTCTTATCCATCCATACATTCATCCATCCATTCAACCATCCATTCTTCCTTCCCATTCATTCATTCATCCATCTATTCGTCCTACATCCATCAATCTGGTCATCCATCCATCTAACAACTCTTTCTTCCTCTTATCCATCCATACATTCATCCATCCATTCAACCATCCTTTCTTCCTTCCCATTCATTTATTACTGAATTCATCCATTCGTCGTCCATCCATTCATCAATCCCACAATTCTTACTTCCATCCATTCATCCATCTATTCGTCCTCCATCCATTCATGTATCCATCTATTCGCCATCCAACCATCCTTTCTTCCTCCCATCCATCAATTCATTCATCCATTCAACCATCCTTTCTTCCTCCCATTCATCCATTTATCCCTCCATACATATTTAATCACGTGGTAAACAATAGAGTTTCATCCACTTTCTATTAGACCCTCACGTTGTGATTACATTCTTAAGCCCTTACCCTGAGCTGTCGGAACTGTGACGATCACTATCTGTTGCCTCCACCACGTGTAACGCAGGCATTCCATTATCAGAATATGTCGATACCGAAAAACACGATGTGAATTCACTCTCAGTGCTCAGGTCGCTCAAACTACGTCGTCTAGGTTCGTGAACGGGAAGACTAAGGTAGTCGGGCTCGTTATAGAAATTGTAGGTATCTTGAGTGTCACAAATTGATGCTGCTCTTGAGGAAGTGTTTTGGAGAAGTTCTATTCCATCATCCTGGGATTGGGAGTAGAGAATGTATGTGATATAGTTGGTGTTCTTAATAGTCGCGGTCATTTTACACATCAGTAGTCACATTCACAGTTCCCTGCGCCATCTTGAAAGGTGACCGTGCCTTTAGCGAGACATAAGATGACCTTGCAATGAAATAGACGTGAATAATTGTCCAAGGTGTTAAAAAAAGGTCTCTATCATTGCAAGGTCACCTCATGTCTCGCTTCGATGCAAATGTCGCTGACCTTTCAAGATGGCGCAAGGAACTGTGAAGGGGACTATTAGAAGATTTCACAAGAGCCAGATCATAAATCAAGACTTATTAGATACTTACATTAGTAGATAATAGTGGAGTAGTAGGCTCCCTCATGCGACGGTGGGTCGTTCTGGCTGTGCTGCTTTCTTCAAGTTTATCAAGAAATAATTGCGCGTTTGCAGATAACGGTTCATTGCCTACGTACCAGTCTCCAGTACTAGTAAGACAGTGTCTTTTCTTGGAACAGAGTTGACACATCCAGTTCTAGAAATCAATTTTAGTGTGAATATATTAATTCTCTATTCAGATAACTGAAGACCCCTTGCCGCACGTCGAAATACAGCTCAATTTGGAGGACAAAACAATAGGTTTCCAATACTCCCGTTTCGAGTTCTCTTTTACGCTGTGTTAGCCTCAATTGTGCGTAAATTATGCAGAAATTTAGATAAAACTCGTGAAATTTCAAAGTATTTTTATTGTCTTCTTTACACACAGATCTCTTGAATTTCCACGGGCTGTTACTGAATAAAAGAATATGTTACACGGTTTTGAGGCTAACACAGCGTAAAAGAGAACTCGAAACGGGAGTATTCTCAGGAGATTGATTTTTTTTTTTATTGCTCAGGAACAGAACTTTCACCATTTCATCAAATACTGCTAGCTATGCTTCTTATATGATTCAACATCTACAATACAAGTAATAAATACCTTTCTACCAAGTTCCGTGTTCCCACACCGAGAGCATGTTTTGCGCCTGCAGTACCTGCAGTGCAACCGTAAACAATCAGCTACTTTGGTCTTGAAACAAATTTGACAAAGCTGCTTGTCCTTTGCGGTTTTCTCAGCCAGAGCAAGCCTTTCTTCAAACTGTATCAGTTCTAATCTCAAGTCCCTGTGGAAATATAACAATGAGCTATATATATTGGGTACTGAGTACATTACAAAATAATATACTTGATTATATAGACACTAGAAAGTGTTTTACTGGGAAATACCCCACTCATATTTTTCATACGAACTACATCCGGGACCCTTGTGCTAACTTTCCATATCCTCACATCGATGACGTCGCTTCCGATGTTTCCCGCTGACTTAAACGCGTGCTGCAACAGGCCAAGATAAGTCAAAATGGCGTTTTGTTTGTGAATGAAAAAGAAATGCTCACTTCTGAAATATCTTCGCCACTCGAAAATAGACTTCATATCTTCTCGCCACCGTGTAATATCTTCTATGTATAAACGGCTCAGAGGATGAGGATCATATAGTGGAAATTAAAAAACTTAAGCAGCATATATGCAGTATTGCGATGGCAATGTCAAAAGTTAACTGAGATAAACCTTTTTCGTCTCTAATTACTTGATATTTTTTTCAATACCTTCGTCGAATTCCATTTAATTCTTCAAATTCTTTTTGTCGTAATAGGACATTTTGTAAAGCAATGACCTCTTCCTGGCTGAGCGATGAAAAATCCACATGCTTTAAAGCCGTCTCCATGACTTGTGATGAACCACGGAACCGCGAACAGCACAGTCAGGACTGCTGTTTCTATGGAAACCTGTTAAATAAAAAGAGCTATTGCATTGACCGAAGGCCAGTATGGCCGCCACTTCATTGTCATATTTTTTTAAATTCATATTTTAGTTGACCGCTACATTAAAATTATAGATTAGAATGAAATCAACAAAGTTAGAAAGTTTGAGACAAAATATTAAATTCTTTAGAAGTTATGAGATTTTTTAGCTAATTTTAAAAACGTGAAAAACACCACAATGAGGCTAGTGGGGAAACATTGAGCACTGTCACCACCACCTTGTTTAGACAATTCACCACATGCAGTCTCCGTGTGTGTCCTATTTGTTCGCGCTCGTGCCAGTCTCTTGCGAACGTCAGAAAAGTAACGAATGAAGTAAAGTCCCAATGATGACGTAAAATCCCAATGACGTAAAATCCCAATGATGACTTACGAAATGGAAGCCTCAAAGGATAGATTTTAAACTCAAAGTTTGAATATTTCATCATCAAACAACGCTTTCTTGTGACTCGCCCGTAATTTTCTTCGGCTCTAGACGTATATGCGGGTTCAGGGAAGGCCTATTACTTTCTCTTTTATACATTTTATTTAACTGGGTATGATATGGGTTTTTTTTTTACTGGGTCTTAGATAGGTGTCCCCAATTAGCATACTATTTATATGTAAGCTAGATGATATTGACACATAAATAAAGTTTATTATTATTAATTCTGAGAGGCTATATCAGTTCTCGTATATTGAGGTTATAAAAGATATAGAGGATATTACATGGTCGCGCGGAGTCTTCGAGTGTTGAAAAGATCTCTCTCGAGTGAGCGCAGCGCATCAGGATCTTTCAGGTTTTATCTCGAGAGTCAATTTTAAGTGGCCGAAAGAACAGCTATGAAAGATTTTTTCTCTCTCTGCCGTATGAAATGCAGAATCAACCAATAAATCTTGTTGACGAGATGGTAAATAATCAAGCTGGCATGTAATATGTGGATGGACCATATGATCATGAATTGATTGGTCTTACCTTATTGGAGAGTTGCCCTCAAAACTGAGGGAATGATAGTGGCAAGTTCGAAAGTGTGATCAGATTTAAGTATTGAAATCGCGACATGCCTTCACGTACGGTTACCAAATATGGACTTACGACACTTTGTTGTTGTTGTTGTTGTTTCCTTTTTTGAAACTACCAAATTCATCTTGTTGTATGGTGTCTTGTTGTTTGTCGTTGTCGTTGAGTTGTTTAGTCAAAATTCTTAATCATGAGTCAAAGGGAGCGTTAATACAGTAAATACCATAACGAGACGTGTTGAGAAGTTTTTCAAATGTGAAAATTGCTAATCTTCGTGTCCTTCCCGAGAGAAATTATTATTTGTTGTTCTCAGAATATTTCTTATTTGGCTCCCAATGACGTCAATACATATGAGCGTACTCTCGTTGGTATGAGCTGAATGACGTAAGACTTTCAGAATTTCGCTGTTATTTTACGGCAGTGTACAGTGTGTCTCGATTCTGATTGGTTAATATTTTTTCTCAGATCAGCTGGAATAGACCATTGATACCTAAAGTGTCTATGCAACTAAAATTTCCCACATCTGATCTTATATATGTTTTATCAAGAAACGCTTCAGGTTAATAAAAATAGAATGGCGTTTTCCGTTTCTTGATATCTTGTTTTGTCCTAGAGATATTCATTTTTCCGCCGTAATATTCAAATAAGGCAGCTGATGACGTCAAAAGTTGACGTCAGTAATGATACTCTTCACCGTGCAGTAATGACGTTGCTATGGAAATGGTTCGGTTTCAGACCCTCCACCTTTTTAAAATCAAGACCCCTCGTTTTTCCTTTTCTCCTCGACTTTAAGTCGGGAAAGAGATCGAAACAAGGACCACAGCACTTAGGGACGGCACATGCATTAACAGTGTACTCCTCGACTCTTTCCTTTTCCTATTTGGCAAACCGGTCTTTTCTGTCATGTGTCTATTATTGAAGACATCAAACCCAACAAGAAATTGCCTAGTTTAACATACACCAGACATTTTGTTGCAGCTTCGTTGCAGGTAGTGCTAGACGAAAATAAGATCTGTTAAATATATCATCAAGTGTCCCTTGTAAATGATAAAATCGACTGCCCATCCAGTGGTGAAGAGCCAAGAAGAAAAAGCACTCGAAAGTGTTCAGACACCATCCATTCTCTTGGCGACAAATAAACAATACAAGTAACCATTCCGAGGTTGTGAAAAAACTGGGTCGATTTGGCATAGTAGTGCATTGTGGAACTGTTTTAACGGACATATTTCTAAGATGGCGTCTATTTGTCCCTTTAAAACATTCCAAGAATGTACTACAATACTCTACAATACCAACTCATCCCAGACTTTCCCGGCAACCTCGAAATAGCTAAAAGGATCTCGATTCGCTTTCGGCCGTCACGATTTACAACAGAGTACACCTCCCCTCCCCTCCACTCCCCTCCCCTCCCCTCCATTGACTAGTGCATATTTTGAAAGTCGGCTTTCCATTTGATCGCAAGCAGTGATTGCGATCTCCGAGATCGAACTTTTTTCAGCGATCTCAGCAATGTTCGAGGTCGTAGCAATCGCAGTGATGACGGTGGCGATTGGAATAGTTAAATACGTTAGGTTTTGGTAATATAGTCCAGCAAGCGGAAGAAATTGTTCGTATCTTTCAGGAGACCGCATTCTTTTATACCTTCAAAATAAAATCAAGGTTTGTCTGGAAAGCAGACAAGTTACCTTTTTCTCATGATAAATATCCGACCCTATCCTGAAAAATTCGAAGATCATCACGAACCAAAGTATGGTATACGTAGGTTCCTAATTCCTCTTTCTTTTGGAAAATATCTCGTATCAAAAATCTATGTTTTGGTTGCTTAGGTATTTTTTTTGATTTTGCCGACTTCGTCGAAGTAAAGAAAGAAGAACAAATGCCGCGATTCTAATAACGGGCAGCGATCGTAGCTATGAAATAAAGGCCGTAGCCAGCATTTGGACAGTTGTCCCAAAAAAATGGTCAAATTTTCTAGTTTTTTCCCCGAGAATTTATATCTTCAAAAATCGTAATAAATATTTTTTACGACGGGGGAAATGATTCTGACGGTAAACAGTGGTCCTGTTACAAACGGGCCAACCATTCTGGTCGCTACGGTCTCGCAAATGGAAATGAGGGTTAATTAACTTTAAGATTGTGAAAGATTCTCCGCCTGTCAGCTAAAAAAAATTAAAGACGATATTTTCACTTAATGATGTCATAAAGAGAGAAGAAAGATGCACGCTTGCGAAGTGTCTTATGGCTTGATGATACTCCACTTGACTCAAGACATACATACCAGGGAACGATCTAGATGGAGGAGTCTATCAATATTTAATAGTGCATTAAATATAACTATCAATTATCTTACTATCGATTTCATGAGGGTTTTTTTTTCCAGTTTCCCGCGCACAGAGGTGACAGACTCCTAGACTATGTTTATCGGCCAACATATTTCTCAAAGCCAAACGCGAGGTGTTGGCATGAGGAATTCGTTACAAAGTTAGCTTTGTTCGCTATCGGAGTTTTTAACAAGCACCAAGGCCCATAAATTCGACGCGTGTAAGCTGATCAATTGTTGTAGTAACTAAAATACAATTGGATCGTTGTAGTAAGTAACTAACAATGCTGCTTGAAAACTACTACGAGATATTATCACTCTTAGTTATGTTTAAACATATCACTATAATATTGAAATATCGGTCAAAGATATAAACACAGAATGTAAATTATACTTTGAGCTAACTGTGAATCTACATGTTTATCGTTGTGTTGTTTTAGCAATTGTGTTTGGTTTTGGTAGGACATACTGACTCACCTTCGATTCGATCAAGGAGAGAGAACATCAAGCGATCCAAAAAACAACGACAACTAACCAAGTCAATTAATATATAAGATATTTTCTCATGGGTGCGTATCGTGCAACTCGACACTTATTGGTCAATTTTACCTCGCGAAACCATACATGATAACAGGCGGAAGGTCAGCCATTCACGATTCACTCATTATTCTTTCTCTGCCTCGAAATAAATTTCGGCAAGTTTATTTTAGATCTAAGATAAGACTTTTCCATCTATTTCTGTTTTTTTGTTATCTATATATCTATATATATATATTTTTTTTTAAAGCATTGCCATGGTACATTGATTTATAACGGTTAAAACACGTCAGATAAGCTCCAAATCGTGTTCAGAAACAAAGAACAACAGCAAGAACACACGAGCAAAAATTGGTAAGCAAACTACAAAAAAAAAAACTTTAGTTTTTCTTATGATACACAATTCCACATACATTCATTTGTATAAGGTGAGAGTACGTCTTGGGCTTCCTGT